>BMAO01022985.1:0-134201 GCA_019973975.1 Trichonephila clavata | reverse complement strand
AAGCGGAGTGTCAGTTGAAATATAAGGGTAATGTTTCTCAAAAACTTCAGACTTTTATGCATTAATATATTTCTTAGAAATCATTCTGTTAGATGCGTTAAAAGCAGCATTAAAAAAACTGACTGATTAAGTTTTTGTGAAAATACATGAAAGTTTCTAAAAATATTTTCAATTCATTTTAGTTTTTTTCTCTCTTTTTTTTTGTTCTTCGTGTAATCCATTAGAATGCCTTCAATATGAGAAAAAGTGTTTTCTCCTATACATGAAAATTAAGGTTTAATATTTACATCCGGCAAAAAAATATAAAAAAAACATTGAATATTAATTTTTTTTGTGCAGAATCTTTTTTTCGTTCATTGGAGTAACACTATTTAAACATCCCCTATTTACCTTTCAAAGTATTTGAGGCGCATTTAATTATAAGAAGATGCTAATATTTTTAAAAATGGAACAGTGATTAGACGAAAAACATAATTAGTGAAGTATGAACTTTACAGGTTTAAACATTAACATGGATTAAGGAAAGCTTATATATATATATATATATATAAACACTGAGTGTAATACCCAATACTGGAAGCAAAGAATGAAAACATTTAAGGTCTAGAGCAGTGACTCGAAATATTTTATTTTGTTGAAGTAAATACTTATAACCTGGGAGAAGTCTCTCACTCCATCCTAGCGTCTGTCAGCTTGCTAAGTGACAGTGTCTCTCCCAATCCTTTTTTATAATTATTTTTATTGTACGCGATAGAAACCGTTATTTCAGTTAATAATTTTACTGAGAGAAAATATAAAAACCAACTTTGAAGAACTTTCAAATTTTTCTTTGACAATTTGAAAAAAAATATCCAGTTAAACTAAACTAAGCAATTTCAAATGTGCCTGATTTTAATGAAGGACACAAATTACAAACACTTTTCACTAACAGTACATGTATGAGTTTGCAAGAAAAACTGTCATATTTTTTGAATTTATAGCAGTTTTAATGGTCTTTGATGATCGACTAATTGCAAATTAAACTTTTTTTGCTTGTGTCATTTTGACAGTGTATCTGGTGATGCAGTTGTGGTTTCATATCTGATATCCTGAATTTACACTAGATTTAAAAACTGTAACAATACTTCCAAAGCTTTTTTAGTTACTATGGGATATTAGCTTTTAATTTTAATCCAAACTGAATTAATTGACTTTTCCTAATGTTTTGAAATTAAATTTTAGAGCAAAATCATTTATTTATCTTCATTAAAAGCTAATTCATATATATATATATATATATATATATATATATGAATCAGCTTTTATAATATATATACATATATCCATTATCAGAAAGGGATTAAGAAACCAATCAGTTTATATATATATATATATATATATATAGTAACATAAAATGAAAGAAATACATGGCATAATAAAATTGATAATACAAAATAATATCACTAACAAAGCTAGAAGATCCAAACCAGATTTCAAGAAACATACTTTAAAAATGATGGAAGTGTCTATTATAGAAGAATTATCTAAGCGTATGTATAACTTAGAACAGAATTAGAACTTTAAAATGTAAGAAGCCAAAAGATTCAATAGACTAAAATGAAGATTTGTTATGATTTCTAAAGCTGTTGCTGAATTAGGACCAGGAAATTAGGGTTAAATATATTTTATGGATCCACCTTCCCCTGTTCAGCAGAAATTTTATACATAACAGGAAAACATACAAATATTGAAAAATTAGGCCTAAAACCAACCACGTGTAATTTGCAACCAAAAGAAAAATAAAATAAAAATAATAGAAAATATGAAAGGAAATGAATCCTAACAAAATACATATAAAAATAATTTTGAAAAGGAATAAAGAAGCAAAAACTTACATGAAAAAATGCATATAACCAGAGAGTGGGAAAAAACTGTACGTACAAGAACCATACACTAAATGATCGTTAAAAATGACGTGTTAGATTGGTAAAACCAGATGTAAAAATTTGTGGCGCCACCTGGATAGTATTTTGTAGTTGTTAAACAAAGCAAAAAAAAAACAAATTGAAAATAATAAAAAACAGAAGGAGAAAAAAACAATGAATAATACTTAAACTTTGAAAAGGGGAATTAGAGAGATATTTTAGAAATATATTTAAAAATGAAGTTACTAGGATAGTTGTATTCCAAGCAATTATTGCAGAATAGCTTAAAATTATTTTGCTTAACATCATTATCTGTGACTAAATCGTTATATATATATATAAATTTGGATACGATGAATACATCTCTCCACTAGAGTGTTGTCAAAGGGTTAATAACAAGTTTACGAATAGTTTATATCTACAAAAAGGCCGAATATGTCTCGGTATGGATTTATTTTACTCAGAGTGTAATTAATAAATTTAAAAAATGGAGATATGGGTTTTTATTGTGACTTTTAGATTTGCTTAGTACATTTTAAGATACATATGCTAAATTGAAGGAGATAAAAGGAAATTATTATTACTAAAATGGAATAAAAGTTGTAAAAATTTACAAAAAAAATAACATACACGTTGCCCACTCTGTACCGAAAGTTCAAAAACAAATTTTCAGTTTTTCGTTTCTGATGCGTTGCAATGTTATTCACTTTCGAAATGACCTATAGGATAAGAGATATCTTAATTTGAACAAAAATAGAGCACTTTATCTTAGTTATTATGTAAAATAGCTTAAAAAGGAGTGATTATATTCGCATAACAAATTGTAAATTTTGTAATAAAACAGTGATTGATAAATCATAAAATTAGGACAATTCTATTTTACAGAACAAACATAAAAAGTTTGTTACATTTTTTTTGAGCAACCACTGTTCCCGTTTAAACATTTTCAAAAGAACATATTTCGAGTAAAACACATTTTAAAGTATGACATATATTGCTTAAAGTAATGGCATCTGCTTTTAATAAAACACTTATAGATTTTTTTCTAGTGAACGGAAAATAATACACTTGTTATTTATATAAAAATTAATAAGATGACCTATAAAGTAAAATCATCAGAAACATTGTCAACTTTAATTTTTTGGTAGTCTGAAACCTTAAAGCATTTAAAGGTGGATTTACTCAAACTATATTAAATAAGAAATTTTCTTAAATAGTTTGACTGCACAATTTAGGTTTTATTCTTAATAATATAAAATTATCGGGTTACAATTTTAGGTCATCGCAAATTATTCTAATACAGCTACAAAGAAGAATATTCAACTAAAATGAAAAATATGTTTACATTCCAACTTATAAAATTAAAGTAAATCTTGGATTTGAATGAAAGTAAATATATTATACACTCTTTGCTTCTTCATTTGTTACACTTTGCCTTTTAAAACCCAACCAATGTCCTGGATATTTCATGATGTTATATAACTATATATTGTTAACAAGTCACTGATATCTAAATTATAACATTAAGATCTCAATCCTATTCCATAACAATCTTATGGCTCTCTTCTCTTGATAAAATAGACGAGACTTGAATTTTTAAATCGGAAGCATAATTGTCTTTTATGCACCTGTATCCCTCTCCGTTCCGGAAGTTGATTTCTTCAAAGCCTGCTCTTAGTTAACCCTAACACAAAACAAACAATATGTGCCTAGAAATTAATCTAATACACTTTTAAACTCAATCCAACGTTCCTGGGTGTCGATTTCCACAAAACTACTTACTCTTTTTTGTACACTCGAATTTAACATGTCTGTTATATGAAGACTGTAACCAATTTTTCGGCGAGGGGACTTATAAATAAAGCCTTCTTAAACACTTTTGAAAACCAATTTTTTAAAAAAGATAAAGGTAATCTTAAGGTATTCAACTACCCTAAAATTATAATATTTCCCGAATTTTGACACTAACTTATAGTTTTTCTAATAGGTTATCTTATTGGCTTTATAAAACTTTCAAGTTTATTATTTTCCGCTCACTAGAACGAAAACTACAAGGGTTTTAGCAAAAGCAGATGTCATTACTTTAAACAAGATGTCATACTTTTTAAAACACGTTTTACTCAAAATGTGTTGTTTTGAAAATGCTCAAACGTGGCCAGTGATTGCTTAAGAAGATTCGGAAATAAATAGCTAAATTGTTTTGCATATATTCTGTATAATACTAGAAGTGTTTTAAGCTTCCGAATTAACAATCACTGTTTTATTAAAAAAATTTCAGTCCTTTATGTTAATATAATCTCTGTTTTGTAAGCAATTTCATATATAATATGAAGTGCTCTTATTTTTGTAAAAATTTAAATATCTCTTATCCTGAAGGTCATTTTAAAAAAAAATGAATACTATAGCAACACATCAGATTATAAAAATTGAAAATATGTTCATAAACTTTTGGTACAAAATGGTCAACGTTTATGTTACTTTTTGTAAATTGTTTACAAATATTACAAATATTAAATTACAAATATTTTCCCATTTCAGTAGAAATAATCTACTTCTCTGTTCTTAGTTTTCCCATATTTTCCATAAAATGTTTTAAATAAACCTAAAAACAATAAAAAAATCCTCATAGCTGCTTTAAAAAATTTCGTTGCGAGATGTCAGGATGTCTACTCAAAAGAAACATTACTGCTTAATTTCAAATCTGGAAGTCTGGAAATTTTTGAAATCTCGTGATGTGTGAGTCATTTTTTCGTACTTAAATGATTATATAAAAAATATCTTTCATTTTACTTAGTTATATCATTGGTAAAATTAAAAGCTAGATAAAAGTAAATTAAGAGATGACAGTTTCTTTTATCTTTTTAATAATGCAACTTGCTCATATTTCATATTCCCTTGTACTTAAATATTTAGTCAAATATTGTCAACTGCGGAATTTGTTTTGAAATTTTTTTATACACACAACAAAAGAGTAATAGGTATTTGTTCATATACCATTAGAAAAATCAAACTCTAAAATTTGAAACATCTTAATTTCAAAAAAATGCAAAGTGTTTAATGTAGTATATTTTAATTTATTTTTGTGTGCCCAGATGTACTAAGTTCAAACTGCATATAGTGTGTGCATGTACAATATTAAAATTAAACACTTTATTAGTGCATTTTAAAAAATTAAGTACAGTCACTTTAATTTATTCAATTTTTAAATTGGTTTCTTTTAAATTAAAACGGAAAAAAAATTTATTCTACAATTGTCAAAAAAATTTCTAAAATTATAAGAGGATTGATAAAATGTTTACAATGCTGAAAATGGGATTAAATTACTAACTAAGAATACAAATACTTTTTTTAATATTTGTTATGGAAAATTGCACCCTTCTATTCATCCAGACTTTCAAGCAAATTGTATTTTTCTTTGTAACAACACTTACAGAAGAAAACATTTATGTATTATCAATTATCTAGTTCTTAATTAGGGAATTTTTGCATCTTCAGGAAATTATTTCTCATTTGTAAATTATTATTATTGTTATTATTATTTAATTTTGAGAACTGTTAAAAATGGAAATCCTGCCAATGACTATACCTGAATAATGGTGTTTCACTGACCAAAAGATGTATGGCAGCAAAAAAAAAATGTTCCGACGATGTCTCAGGATGTTTTTATGCTGAAATTTTTCCCCTAACAAAAGATCATCCAGCAATGAGGCAAATCAAACAAAATATCCCTTGTTCTGTGTTTTTTTTTTACTTATGTTCTGTTTACAAAGAAGTCATGGCATGAATATAACCGAAGTAGGGCTATAGATATAAAACTTTTGTAACCCAAGAGAATTACTGCATCTTCATTATTTTTTTTTGTATGTGTTCCGATTTTTCCTTCCTTTTGCATAGAGTATCATTTAATCTAAGGTATCCCCAGATCTATAGGATAGTTTTGGAAATACAGAGTACTTGCTTGATATTTTTGCTTTTTCTTTGTGTTCATTTTTATTTCAGGAAATCTATCGAGGCATCACATATCTCAATATTAGAATGATGACTGGGAGAGATATAAGAATTCTATATTTGATGTCTCTTTTTTATTTTTGTGTGTCGTTAAAGGACATTAGCCTGATTGTTTCTGGATAGTTTTTCGAAAACTTTTTTCGCTCTGACTCACATTCTAGTAGTAGAACAAGAATAGTCAGTAATTAGTGAATTGTCCTTACAGGAAAATCATTAGCGAACAAATATTACGAATACCTATTAGTATAGCACTAGTATTTTTGTGATAACTATTATTTAAAAAATAATTTTATAAATGCAAAATAAAAATTGTTTTTGTTTTATTATTATTGTTTCACGATACGGGACCCTTTTATGAATAATGTAATTTATTTGGAATAAAGAGCAAAATTTGTTTCGTTTCATTCGACTTCATATAGCAATGTGCAATATCTTCTAAAAATTCGGAAGTTGTCAGTGATGAAGATAGAAAATTATGCATCAATTTGAGTTGTGGTATTTATTAAAATTTCATTTTAAAATGAAATATGCATTTGCATTTTTTTTTAAAATTCTCAACTTCGAATAATTACTTTATTCACAATAAAGAAAAGTGTTAAAAATATGTGAGAATAAAAAAAAAAATAAAGAAAAAATATTTTTCGAGTCGTCAATGCTCTCATCAGGCATCTATACAAATACTCTATATAGAGTATTTGTATAAACAGTTTTTATAGTTACTTTATATAACTATAAAAACTGCTTGTTAAATATTTCTAATTATTTACATTGTCATTTAGTTTACAATGGTTAGTCCGCATCTAAATACGTGTATTGTATAGCAGGGCTCATGAGATTAAAATACGTAAATATTGTTACGATTTTTGTGTAAGTAGTGTATAAAATTTGTATTGGATGTGTATAATGCATTTATACTACTCTATGTTATATTTATTTTTATGTTAAAATTGTAATATTCGCAAGCAGCGCCGTCCCTGGCGTTATAATGGCGATAGAGCCAAGTTGGCATCATTTTTGGCGACCAATTTAGCGTCCATTTATAGTGAGTTAGGGTCCCTCTGGATTCTTCTGGAAATTAGTGGAAAAATCCACTAATTTCAAGAACTAAGACGCTAGCTGTTCGCCCTCGAAAGATCCGCAGACCTATAAACAGAGAGAGACGTTCGCCGAACTGAGTCGGTCTTGTTTCGACCAGTGATTAATAAACTTGCCTTGACCGTGATTACTGATTAACTCGGCTATTTAATACCATGAGTGGTGTTTGTGAATAATCTTTCACATACGTGTATTTTAGACACTGATAATTGTGTATGGGTGCTGTTGGTGTGAAGATCTTCTGAGATTTATTCTGCGAATATTGCTGCTGAATCCTGCATTTCAAAAATTGGATTTTCGACAGTAAATTCTCATTGCGACTGATTTACATAAATTCCTCGAACCCGGATTAACGTAATAATATATATTTGTTAAAGAATTGTATCATAATTTTAAATATCCTGCTATCATTACAACTTCATTAATTGGAAACCACTGACGATTTCGTATTTTTGAAGGCATTTTCACATGACCACTTAGCAGTTTTATATAAATGAGTTTGTATGCTTTAGTATTAGCACTAACTGCTTAGATTAGTACAATATAGGAACTTTGAGTTTATGAGGCATAATAAAAGTATCTCTAAATGCAGCATTAATCGTAATATACAACGTATGGGCTTTGGAAGCGTAAGGTTTGTCTACAAGCAAAATCAGGGCAAAGATGAAGCTTCGTTCATGCTCATAAAAATAAAAATAATAATTTGGTCTAACGAATACTGTTTTAAGTTACAATATGCAGATGGATCAACAAGAATTTTAGAAACACATAAAATAATCAACGCTAAAAGCATTGCCACAATATATCAAGCTAGTGAAGGCAAAGGTTAATTTATCATGCAATGGTCAATTTTCATAGCCTCGAAAATAGAAAAATTGCTGAGGAGACTTTTTAATATGTTACACACTAAGAAAGGGACCGTAGTCGTAGTGGCATAAGAAACAATAATAAAAACTAAAAAGGGACCTTAAATATATATTTTTTTATATCGAAATGGAAATTGATTAGGATAAAATGCGTTAAAAAATTATGTTTCAGGTAAATGGAAAAAAGAAAACGTACCAATAAATAAAGTTTACAAAATGTGAGTATTAAAAGTGCCAAAAAAAATACGATTATGTATGTATAAGTGTTTCAAAAAGGTAAGAATTCAGGACTATTTGTGCTTAAAGAATTTTTAAGTTTTATTGTATAAGTTATTTTTAACCAATTATTTTTATCGCCAACATTATGGAGTTAAAAGTTTTTACACACAAGTTAATTCAAATTTGCACATTTAATTTAATAAATAACATCTCAAAGCAATTTTCTCGAAACTGCTTCACTTCAAAATATGTACTTTTTACAATAAATGATGTGTTTTTAAATCAATTTAAAATGATTAACTCTTAACTTAATAAATATGTTTCAACGGTAGTTACTATTGAACTTATTTTTGAGTTGATATGTTATTTGCTAATTTGAGTAAAACAACTTTATTATTATATATATAATTTCTTATTTCAACATTCTATTATCTCATACAATTAGAGAACTCTATATTATATAGATACATAGTTATACTAGTTTTTATGATCGTCTTTAGAATCTTCCTGATATCAAATAGGACTTTAGACTGAATAATCTCAGAACAAAAAAATAAAAATCTCCAGTTTTTGTTAATTTAAATTCTATCGTGTCAAGGTTGAAACATTATATCTATTTATATTTAACTTATTTATTAAAAAATTGGAAGTAATTTTGAATCAAAGCAAAACTGAATTTTATAAATGAAAATGTTATATAAGTAGTATATTTAGTAGTATATTATAAGTAGTTATATTTTATGAATATCCTTTCTATTATATTATCACAAAAATTTCATATCAACTTTACTGTATGCAGTCCCACAGACTTATAAATCAAATTCCAAGTATGTTTTCAGTTATCATAGGATAAGAAGCACTATCGTGATTTTTCAAAATTATTTTCAAAAAATTAAATGGTTTGCTTTTAGTAATATTTTGAAAAAAGCATTACATCTAATATTTCTATGTATCTAGTGAAAACTCAAACACAATTTTTTTATTAAAAGAGAGCGTCTGCTATAAATTATAATGTTACTTTACCTCAGTAAATTGTAAATCTAAAACAATTATAGCATTATATTGTAATTGTTTTCCCATACAAAATTGGAAATAACTTCCCCAACAATGAACAGATGATGTATGCTAACTTACTGGAAAGTATCATTGTAATCAAATAGTAATTTGTTTTACATATCTTGAATTATAAAATTTAAAAAAAAACCGTTATCTCACAGAAATTTTTATTTCTTCCTCGTGCTACGGTATTTTTTCATAATAACTTATTTCTATATTTATAACAGAAATCGCTAGCAAATTATACATTGATGTAAACTATTTGAAACTTTAAATTTTATAGGATTCATTATAAAATCAATTATATAAAAAATAGTGTAGTATGGATTTTCTTACAAATTCATTAATAATTTTTGGCAACTTTATTAATAGCTCTTACATTATATTTTTCATTCCAATATCGAATTCATTAAAAACACATGCATGTTATATTTTTATTTTTAGATCTAATTATGCGGGGAAAAGTTGCAGAGCCATTTAAAAAAATATGTGCATAATATTTTTAATTTTTTTCTTGCATTTTTATAGTGGTTTTAAAATTTGTGCTTTTGTGTACATAAGGCAAATTAGTTATCATGTGAGGGAAAAACTGAACGATGACAGTAAATTTCAAAACAGTATTTATTTTCGTATGATCTGAAATGAAAATAAACGCACATAAAGAGAATTTATACTTAGGAACTATTTGTAATTTCTTCTTTTTTAATTAATATATAAGGTTAAAACAGCAGGATGTATAATTTGTCAAACTTGTGACCAGATGTACCAATATTAAAAAAAAAATATGCAAGTTATATTGTATTTGAGCAACAGTTTTTGTAATAAAAAACTGTTGATGCGGTCTAAAAGGATGAAAAACATATTATTAAATTGTGTATTTTAAAAATTCTAACCTTTTTCATACAGAACTGAGTACTAAAGTGAAATGTATCCACATCAAAATTTAATATAAGTATTACACTTTCAAACAGTTAAATTTTTACACAAATTATTATTATATTTAAAATATTAGAACCCCCTTCCCCATGCATTTATTCAAATTATTAATACATTAATAGCACATTTTTAAAAGAAATTGCAAGTTTTTAAAAAGTATATATATACATTCATTCAATTAAAAAAATAATTTTCAATAGGATTATTAATACCTTGTAGAACTTAATGAACATTTATTAATTTCAGTTTGTACCTTTCAGCTACTTAGAGTGATAAATGCAACGAGACAAGTTCCTTTAGTTTGCTTTCCTGACAATTCCTTTTAGCCTTTCCTCCATTAACTCGAAAACACTTTACCGGAATTCCCGTTCCCCTCCGGAAGATTAAAACTGCCAACCCTCCTGCATTGGAATTCCAATGCACTCTACAGAAACCGAAAGTCCGATGATCTAATTGCTCATCCCGACGGTTTCGGAAATTGTTCGAGAACATCGCTCCAAACATTTCGATTGTGCTCAGCAGCCTTTGGAGTGTTCATGACTTCACTTCATTAGCACACAATCAGCACAAGCAGCAATTTCCCGCTGCGCTGATAAAGGCCAGATGAGTAGATGGAAGATAAAAGTTCTTTTAATTTCCGGGGAAAACTAAGTATTGCATACTGCGTTCACAGCCTTTTCAGAAGTTAAATCTCGATGCTATTGCTAACTTTTCTCAGACGTCTGCTCAATGCTTCTGTGTTGTACCATAGAGTTTTCTTTTCTTTGCTTTGACATTCATAACTTAGTAAGTTCAGACTATATTCACATTATGGGATTGTATGATGTGAATAGGGTCTTGCTTATAAACGTTTATACAACACATGTAATTCACAACAATATTACTCAAACTATATATATAAAGGCCAAAAGCAACACACCCACTCATCACGATATCTCCAGAATTATTAGATCTACAAAATTTAAACTTGGCAAGCTTGTAACTTTTTTGGAGTTGATATCCTTTGTGTAATTGGTTTCATTACGGTAAGTAACGGAGGAGGATTCAGTTAGCTTAGATAGTAAATTAGGAGGAAAATTACCGGATAGATAGAAAAAATTCTTATTTTTGAGTAACTAGACCTACATATTTGGAATTTGGGAAGCATATCTATTTTGATGAATAGTAGGGTTTGAAGAAACCAACTTTTAAGAGATGTCTACAAGTGTTTAAACGGTAATGAGCATTTACTTTATAAATTCAAGTCCTGTATTTTTTTAAAATCAAGCAGAAAATCTATAAAAATATTTTTATTATACAATTCAAAGCTTAACACTAGGACTTAGGAAGCATATATCTTAAAAATATTTCATAGGCTTTGAATGACATGAAGTACCCAAAGAAGGGACGGGTAATGGCTCTAGTATTATAAAAGAATAATAAAAACATCTGCATCATCTCTTATTTCTCTTTCTCTATGCATGCATACCTAAATTCCGAGACAAAACATACGATGCTAATAGCGTAAACCACCAGTTCAGTGGTCATCTTGTAGAAAAAAATATCAATATTTTTACAATAGAAATTGATAGAGGAACGTCCATTTTTAATGAAATACAAATGCAATATAAAAAAATATATCTTTTTTAAGAAAGCATATATAAATAATTCTTCAGGATTTCACTATCCGTTTAAGAGGAAAATATAATTTATTGTAAAGGAAATGAGGTTTTTTTTTTCATAATGGAAAAAGATTTATATATAGAATTAAATATGACAGAATACTTCTGGGATATATAACACTTGATTTAACCCGTTACCGCCCAGTGATCTATTTATAGATCACCTCCCGCTCAGAACTCCCAGTGAAAACGGTATCTTTTAATTACTACTTATTTTCATTGGTTGATTTCCTTACACATGTGGCCGTACCCCTAAATGAGATTTGAAGCATTCTTTCCCACAGCAGTCCAGCAGCTAGCGTCTGATGTTCGCCATTTTGAAGCTTCAAAGTGCAGCTTTCAATTTTGTATCCGACAGAAAAAAAATTTAAAGTAAGTTATACTTTTTTCATGAGTTTTACATTTTCCATACCTCTTTAATAATTCTGCATTATTCATATTAGAAAAATAGCTGTTTTTATTATTAAAATGCAAGTTTAAAAATGCTAATCTATAAATAGATCGCTGGGCATTAGTGGTAAGTAATATCATTTCGCCCCCCCTCCCGTTTCATTTCTTCCAGAATGCCTCGGCGTAAAGTGTTTCACACCGCCGAAGAAGTGTCAGAGTATATGTTTTCTAAGGAAACTGAGTCTGATATAATTGCTTTACCGCCTGATGTGGATGAGTGAACTGACGAAGATTATTTTGATGATGATGAAATAACTACTCCATCGGTAAAAGATCTGTTAGGTAATGTAGAAATTTTTGTGTACCCATGGAAGAAATATAAAAGGTATAAAAGACATCCAGAGATATATCGCCGTTGCGTACCTCAAATGATGTCACCAAGATCAAACGTAATAGAATCTGTGCATTTAGATAGAAAATACCATGTTATAGGAAAAAGACAAAACCAAAGTAGATACCAGTTTCAAAAAAGTAAGGGTCGACCCCTTACATTTTGTACAAAATGTAATGTAACCCTTTGTCAACGATTTCCATTATATCACACTTAACTCTTAGAAATTGGCTATATAAGAATGTAACTAAGTATGTTTAGATCAGTAAAATAATATTTTATCTTTTAAATCTCATTAGTTGTTTTTAAATTCACAAAAGTTACATTTCACCCCTAAATTTGTAATTTTTTTAAATATAAAACCACAGGAAAGTTACTTGGTCTTTTACTACCATAAGCGTTCAGCGATCTATTTATAGATCACCTATTATTTCAGCTACTAATTACGGAAAATGGATACAACTTCATAATTTCTCTATTAATGATATACAAAATGTAACTTAAAAATATTTTTCCAAAATTTCGATTTTAAAATAATTTGGGCATTAACGGGTTAAAGAATAAATAATATTTCGACCTGATAAGGAAATAATTCTTACCTAACTAGCGAAATAAGAATATTAGATACAAATCGCGTTGCTAAACTGAAGTAATTTTATGTTATGAATTAAATAGAAATGGAAATAGCTCATCTGTATTAAATTTAGTGAACTAAAGTTTACTTCTAATGCCCCAGTTAATACAGCTGAATATGAATAAAATTATAAAGTGCTTTCTAAATCCACTTACCTGAAATGCAGTTTTAAAATCAATTAAGTGTTTTGTGCTCTCTCTCTACACTACAATTCCTGTTTCTGCAAAACTTCTCAGCAGAAGCATTAGTATAGAAATCCTTTATAGACTTTCAATTAATTTTAAGTAAATGTACTATGATAAGTAAGTGCTATTAATTTCTAAAATAATGTTTTGTAAAATACCGATTTGTTTTAATTTCTGACAAATATTTTAAATTTAATTTTAATTAGTAAAATTTAGTTTCAGTTGATTGAAACTATAGTTTATAAATTGAAAGAAATATACAATTTTTTTGAGAATTTACTGTTTTATTTGGATTTAAAAAAATGATTATGCTGGCTCAATCTAATATTCTGACCAATGCTACGTTAAGATAGATTTTATAAATGTATGTAATACAAACTGTAACATTTTGCTTATATATTTTTTAAATAATGGTTTTGTGGTTATTTAAATTTCTTATTTGAATAACATAATATCTACAAGTATTAAAAGAATTACAAAATGTGCAAAGTTTCTGTTAGAGAAATGTAGAATAACTATTTTTCTGTAAAGAAGAAAGGCGAACCAATGCCAAACTGTCCTTCTAAAAATGATATTTAGAAATTTCCTTTTTTTAAAAAAAAAGTATTATGAATTAAATTGTTTTGAGATTTTTATTTCTACCATCTATATTGGTCAGGTTAAAAGTGCTCATGTTCATAAAAAGAGAGATTTCAAGTTTAAAAAATATTTTTAACTATTGGCTCAGCGCATAATTCTGCACATCCAATAGTTGCTTCAAAGTACCATGTTAATTAGCAATCAATCAATTTTATCAAACACATAAATCTGATGACAACCAATGCCACACATCGTCATCTGCAATGAAAAGAATAGCACTTTTTAAGAATCACTTCTCCAAATGTACATGAGTCTAAACTAAACGTGGATCACATTTTAAGAGATAAAATGTTTCTATTTTCATTAAAATTTGTAACGTTGTAGTGCATACATCTGTGCATATAGAGTTGTTAAAATTAAGAAATATTCCATAGAGTTTTGAAAAAGAAGATAAAATGATAGTTTTTTTTTTTTTTTACATAGGGGTATAAGAGAAAATACGAAACTCTCTTTATATAAAAGAAATGAATGGATTTACTGAGATAAAGTGTGAAATGAGTATGTTGAACTATGCTGCTCTCTACAGAATGTCAAAGTCATAAAATAATATTACTGGTGAAGTACTTTCATACCTGTAAAAAAAATCCAATTTCGGGTCATATTCTTTAACATTAAATGAACACAATCTAGAAAGTTACATTCAGTTCAGTTGCTTTACTGCGAATCGTAACGTATGCACGTGGATCGGCAGGTTAATCATACACCCAAACCATGACCAATAACTATGATCGTGACCATATGTGTGATTACATTTACATAACTTCAATTAGATGTAATGAAAAAATTCATTTTACTTGGGCAGATATATTTTTGTTTTGGCAAGAATATCATACTACACAAAACTCTTGAGTAGAATGCTTTAAAATAAGAAAGGGTTTTTGTTATGAACAATTTATTTAAAACAGGAAAATTGTGTATATGATTCTTATATTACTATCATGTAAGACTTAGAAAGTATCTGCATATACAACAGAAATCTCTAAGAATGATCAAAGAGACATTTCTGTTTAAGCAAATCTAAAAGAAAATTGAAAGAACTTTTAACAATACTTTGTGAAATAAACGACAGAGGGGGAAAAAAGGCCCCATTCTTAGTGGTAATTCATTCCAATGATAACTTCATGTTTGACACATCCCTGGAAAAACATGATCCTGCAATCCTATTTTGTAAGCAGGAAGAACAATTGGGATGAAAAGAAGAGGAGATACAGTAATTCTCGTGGGTATAAATACCAATGAAACTAAGACTGTGTTTTTGCATTGACAAACACGGCAACACTGAAACAGCAGAATTTTTTTTAAAAAATGGAAAACAATGGACAATTTGGTATCTTTGTCTCTTTCTTTTTTTTTTTTTTGTTGGAAGAACAACACAAGCTAAAATTTCTCGTGGGACATTACAAACACTGTTTCACGTTTAAAACCTTTTTAGAAATAAAAGAACTTGGGTATAACTTTTGTGAGAGGAGTTTTGAAAAAGGCATATATTTTTTGAGCCATAAAACTGAACCTTTGATGCAAATTTACGGCAGTAAAATGCAGTTTTAGAGACAAAGATTCTTTCAGATAAAACAGAAGAATTATATATTATGCGTAAATTTTTGATAAATGAGATTTATACGAGAAGAAATAAAAATAGAGAAAACATTTTCAGAGGTTCAGTTTTGCGGCAAATTCAATCGAAAGTCATTTGTTCTTATTGTAACACTGATTAGCAATGTTCCAAAGATACATAAATTCTATTTACTAGCATCCTAAATTTCAAATGGAAATAACATTCAAAATACAAGCATGTTTCTCCATAAATAATGGCTTATTTCTGAATGTTGAGTAAAGGAGAACATTTAGGAATTTACGTTAAATTTTTTTACAATATATTTTTATATAAATATAAAAAAATTTTTTTCCAATTGTGTCCGCATCTTTTTCCAATTTAATGTAAAGAACGCAGCACAAGATCTGTTTCCTTAGGTTTTTACTGAAAATTAGATGAGAAAGAGCACGCGTTATTCAATGAAAGATAAAAATGATATAAAAAGAAATTTTGTTTAATAACTTATTAAACACAAAATTACCTTAAAATTCTAGACAAATATTTCTAAAATGAGAGATAATTTTTCTGTGAAGTACAAATTTTTTAATTTGCCTTAGGATCATATGTTATAGGTTATATATCATCTTAAGGTTCAAACTTTAATCATTACTTTATCATGTATACATATAAACAAACTGCTTTGCCTTATTGAAATGCCAAATTACGCGATTTTTCATTGCATTATACACAATAAATACTTTTTTCATGATTTAAATTTTAAAAACTTTAACTAAATGATGTTATCAGTATTTAAATACTTTCTAAATTTTTTTAAGGAGGAATCATTATTTATTAAGCACCTTTTAGCATTCCTTTTTTAGGTAATTTGAAAGATTATTGGAGCTTTTTAAACCATATAGAGATGAATTATAATTTTTTTGTAGTTTTTTTGCATTGCAGAAGTACATAGGCTATTAGCAATGCCACTCTTGCAATGAAAGTTTGTAAATTATGGAAAATGACACCGCTCAATTTTTTATAGGTTTTCCCTAAATATTTTACATTGTAGTAGCGGAAATTAAATACTATGATAAATTAGCGTGCAATAGCCCGAAATTTTTCTGAGTAAATCTACTGTATGATATTTTATTCGAATTAGGTCACGAACATGTAACACTGATTTAAATTGTGTCAGCACGAAATTTATATCAATATCGCGGATGTCGTTAGTAAGACACTGGAACACGTAATAAATGAAGATGCGAATTATAGTCTGAATGATTAACGACAATTAATTATCAACCATTTGCCATAGATTGTCTACTGACGGTTCTAATGACAGCGTTAGCAAATGATAACCAATCATCTTCAATCTTGGTTTGATAGATAAAATATAATAAGGCACAGGTGGCAAAAAAAGAAGCTTGGTACATAACAGGATTGGATATGCATGCTCTACGTTGAAAAGCCTTGATTATACAAATGGAATTAGATACACCTTGAAGATAGAGAAAGGGAACATATTGGCCGCAAAACGCCATCCAGTTATTTTTGAGCCGTCATAGTATCACCAAAAGAGGTCATTCGTGACTGATTATTATAGGTCTCAAAACAATGACAGGCGGATGAGTGAGTGAGTAAATATTAACGTCGCCCTATCTAGCTACTAGAAAGCTTTTGGCAAAGGAACTCGTAATTTTGAACCATAGTTAAGTGACAAAGACGACACCTCAGCTGGCAACTCACTCTCTTAAATTTCACACCAACGAAAGGACAATTAAGCCGTCGACGGATTTAAAATGCCCTTCCCCTTCACAGCAGGTCTTCAGTTGTACTAGGTCCGAACTCATGATACGTCGACCACGAGTCCATACACTTGACCACTAGGCTACCTAGGCCACACAATGGTACGTGTTGCAACAGAATCTTGACTAGCCTCAGGAAATGGACTCTGTGCCATTTCATCTTATTTGTGGATATAACGTTATACTTAAAAAAAAATAAAGCAGTGGAGATATTGAGATTTGCATACTTTTTAGTGGGTTCCATGAGGGTGAATCACTGATAGGCAATTGGAAAATAATGATTCAGACTGAATGAGAACATCCAGCACGGCAAGTGCATTCTTCAACAGTTCGCAGAAATGGAGTGCAGGTGTTTACCACATATAGTTCTAAAAAATTATAAGTATACGAATCTTTTTTGCAGCCTTACAGTGTTTGAAGATTCTAAAATTATTCGAGCAAAAATTAACCATTTCGCATATTCATCTAAATGATAATTCGGTTCATTGCAAATTATTTTAAAAACTTTAAAGCAAATACTTGATTCCGGAAATTAACTCACATATTCACTTTGAGCAATAGTTGATTCACAACAACATCTCCATTTGTATAAATAAAACATTTGGCCACTTTTTTTTAGATAATGCTAATGAAACTGGTCTTAGCATTCTTTGTAAATATAGATTACTTGATTGGAATATTTAATTAAAATATATGTTATTTTAGGTAGTTAAAATGTTGTTTACATAAGATATATCCTCAATACATCAGATTTTAAAAATTTAATTATTATACAATGTTAATCAATTATTAAACTTTATTTTCAGCTTCATTGCATATAATGTGCTTCAATTGAATTTTTTTTATTTTTGTATACATTCTTACAAAAAATTTGATCCATTTTTTCGTATAAAGTAACCTGAAATCTTGAGCACTTAACTTTTTTTTCGAGTATCGAATAAATAAATCGAACCCACTTTTTAGAATTATAAAGTATCATAAAAATAAATAAATACTTTTAATTTCGGTTTTAATTCGGTTTTAATTTAAATTATTATAAATCATTTGAATTTACTGACTTCTGTATATCCTCTTTGTTTCAAAAATACATTGCCATTGATTCTTACATTGTTTTCACCTTAGCACAGAGTTTCTCAAAATGTGGGGCACGATCCTTTGGGAGACATGACGATCGTGTTTGGAGAGCATGGACATATGGAAAAATTGAATTTTTTCGTATAAAGTAACCTGAAATCTTGAGCACATAACTTTTTTTTTCGAGTATCAATAAATAAATCGAACCCACTTTTTAGAATTATAAAATATCATAAAATAAATAAATACTTTTAATTCGGTTTTAATTTAAATTATTTAAATCATTTGAATTTACTGACTTCTGTATATTTCCTCTTTGTTTCAAAAAATACATATGAAATATTGAAAATAAACTGTTTAAAATAATTATAATTTTACTAAATGGAAGCAAAACGAAACACATTCTGACATAATAAATAAAAAACACACATTTGCAATGATATAATTAAAAATATATCAGTTTTGAACAACGTATTCGATTAATAATTTATTAATACTAAATTACAAATCAGTTTATAAGTACTAAGGACTCCTATGGCTTGTTATATACTAAATTATATACAGAATTTAATACTTATCTTGATTATTTCTCTGGACGGTTTATAATTATAGTCATATTGCTGCTCTACATCAAATCACATTACAATTGTATTGAACTCATTGTTATCGTATGGGGGAGGGATGAAACCTATGACTGAAAATTGAGTTGCAAGTATTGAAAGTTTGAGAGCACTGCCTTAGCATAATTTTTCTTAAATTTAATATAACTTCTAAGCAATCACATCGTGTTTTAAAAAATATTTCTTAAAATTTTTAAAATTACTTATTCAATGGACACATTAATGAAATATATATGAACGATTTTAAAGAATTTTCACTGTCAGTGGGGCCAAATAAACTTGGATTTTTCCATTTTTACCATGGAGTTTTTTATTCTCACAAAATGTATATTATTGCAGCAAGGATGAATAAAGATACCCTGATGATCGGTGTCTGCTGTAAAAATAAGTATATTGGTGAGAAATGAGTGGTGGCAAATGTGTAGTTCAGAAAATGCTTTGGAATTTGCCTTTTTGACCCAGTGAATGCGTTCTGCAAACCGTATATAGATATGATTGTGTTGATATTCCATTATTTTCATCCATCCAAAGAACAAAAACAAGCTTTTCATTATTTCTTGTATTTTTTTCTTTTTTCCCGTATCCGGTTTCGATGGCAATCAAGGTAGAAATGAAAGTCGAGTTAAAATTCATGGATAAAGCCACTGTGTAACTTAAGAGAGATACCATATCGACATTTCCCCTCGTCCCTATCTTTTTTCAAACAAATTTTCTTTTCTGTTTACATTAGAGTAGTGGAGGGTCATTTAATCAGATGGAATGAACAATCGTGATGTACCTTTGAAAACATAAGTTGCTTCCCTTTAGCTTACTTTTTCGTGTTTTTCTTTTCCTACCATGTGTCATGCATGGTATGGAGATAACTTATAACTTCAGGAAACGAATGAAAAATCGATGAAGAAAAAATTACTTTCGTAGCGAATGCATATTTTAGTTTTAGATTCAAGTTGACAATGATCTTTGATTGCTTTTAGATCTTCATTTTATGTGCATATGATGATACGACTGTAAAATACTTTTGATTGCAAGTATTTGAATAGTTGATTTTTTTTTCACTGCAAAATTGGATCCATAAGTAACTCTGCTAATCTATTTTTACTGGAATGTAAGACCCTTACACAAATCAGGTTTTTATCCTTTGGACTTGGCTTAAAAATTCTAAAATTCATCTAATACAGCACTAATGTAAATATAGAGACATCATTTCAATCAGCTAAATAATTTCACAACTTGAAGGGCATCTTAATAACCTGGAAGCACGTACAAAAGCAGTTTTAAGTAATTACATTTATTTCAACAATTTGGAATCCTAATTTTTATTTTCATAAAATACTAATATGTTATGTTTAAAGAGTAAACAACAAAAGAAGACTTAAGGTAATTATATAAAAGTGGAAGATTAATAAGTGTATAAATTAGTACAAGTTTTTTTTTATTAATTTAGAAACATATGCAAGATTACCGATGGAATTAATACTTAAATTTAGGAAATTTAGAAAAAATGTGTAATATCTGTTTAAAATGAAAATAGAAAATTTGATGTCAGTTTGTACTTCTAATATATACATTATTTTCAATGGAATGAAATGTGGTCCTGATACTTTTACAAGTATATAAAAGAACACATTCGCAATACTTAACAAAAAAAATACAAAAATATTATAAATGTTTCTTTTAAGGTTCAATGTTAATAAATTTTAGTGTCAAAAAATAATACTAGTTAAAATAATTTATCCTAATTTCACATAAAATAATAAATGCAAGTGAAACTTCAGCATTTGACTTAAGAATTTAATTATTACAGTTAGAGTTAAGAAAGGTGAATCAGTGAAAATATTAATAAAGTATAAGAATTAAGAGCTGCTTAAGTGTAAAAAACTTAACATATTCAGGAATCCATTATTTAAATAATAGACCAAGTCTTAAAAAATATAAACACCGTAAGAATTTTTTTCTAGAAAATAATGAATATAAACAGGTACAGAAGTTTTCTTAAAAATATATTTATGATATAGTGTTCTTGCAATAAATTGCCCGTATGTACTTCCACATTTGCAAGCTATACCCTCATGCATCTCCTTTGAATATTTCTCTTTAATTATGTAAGCAGGTGTCAAACATACTTTAAACTGATTAGCTTCAAAAAATAATTTTGTATCTTTATTTACCAAAGAAATTTCCTAAAAGGATTCACGAAATCCCATTATGTGTATAATTGTAATTATTATGTCGTAAAATAACATATTTTGATTTCATAATTTTCCAGGAGCATTATTTTTATCTCTATTTTCAATATTATATTACTTACTTTTTATGAACATTCTACATATGTTAACTGGATTCAATAGTATTAGATAAAAAGACATTTGCATTGTTAATTAATAATTTATAGCTATCAATGTATGACTCCATATATATATATATATATATATATATGTTCTGTTAAGTTTTAGTTCTTATCTTATATAAAATCTTGGTGAGTAATAATTAGAACCATCATTTAGTACAAACACAATTTCCAAATACAGAAAGACTTTTGCAAAAGGAAAGTTGAATTATCTATCAGTCAACGTCACAAATTCTCCTTCCTTTCTTTTATTTATCAGGTAAACTTTAACTCATCCGTATTTGCACCAATTCTATCTGAAATAATAGTTTTGGTTTATGAAATTCTACATAAAATCAGCAATCTTGTGAAATGAGATACGCTCACCATCTCAGTTTGACTTCTCAAAATACTTCAATAATATCCACAGGTCATATTTATAAGTCTGAGCCTCAACCTAAGAACTAATACTAAAAAGATGATAAAACTTACAGCAAACAGCATTGAATTCCTCAATTATCTCTTATTCTCGTCGCTTGTGAAACATCATTATAAATGAAAGTCCATTATCCATCGAGTCAAAATTATTTATTTAGTCTTTCTTTAAAAAAAGAAATATTTGCTTTAAATTTAAAACTGGATGAATTTCTTGTGTGCTCTCTGTTTTTATTTCTCGCTATTACGTCAAATATAAAATTATGTTAAAGCTTATGTTTTCTTTTTTTTTCCAGAATCTTAATTGATTTGCATGTATGTCCTCGATTTCACCAAGGTATATATCTCAGTTTTATATTAATAAAGTTGTATACATAATATATTTACACTTTTATGAATATAAATATATTATCAATCATTATTATTGCATTTTTAGGTACATAAATGATCTAATTGTATTTGGTAAAAACATTAATTTTAATCCCAGTATTACCTTTTATCCTGATTACTTAAATCTAATTAAGATCAATAATAATCCAGATAAAACTATTTATTTAGATGCATCATTGTTTATTTAGGATTAAAAAATTATTTATGATAAAAGAGATGATTTTAGCATTATTAAAGTGCCATACTGGAATTCCAACTTATCCATTTCTAAAAAAGATATGTTACTTTTAACAATATTTATCGTAGTAATGTATTAGTTAGCGATAAACTAAAATATATTTAAATTTTAATAACTTTATTAATAAAGGTATGGATATACTGGATTGTTTGGTATACAATTATATTTCTAATAGTTCTCAGTGAAATGACAATATGTAATAATACAGAAATTTTTTTGTTTAGTTATACAGTTAATCAAAAGATAGCGTCACATGTTTAATAAATCATAAACACTATACATTAATTGAAATCATTATGTAGGTTAGTTCTTGTCCATTTATTTTCTATATATTTTTATAAATTTTATATCAATATTTTAAGGTTTTAAACGTATTTATATTGACTTAATGTAATTTTATGTTTTACTATTTTCATGCGGTACTGTTATACTTTTCTTTGTTGCCCTAGAAATACGGCATGATGCTGTACACACGTAGTAAGTTTATCATCTAGTTTCTTTGAATAAATTTTAGCATATACTAGTAATTAATAATAAGCGAAAATTTTATCGTTTTAAATTAATATATTGGGTTTTTATTTATAATAGCAAAATTTTTCTTGAAAGTCCTTACTTTCTCTAAGACTCAGAATATTGGCAAATACAGATGAAGGTTGGCTATCTGCAAAACGTTGTTTAAACCTGCAATCTGGTTCCTAAGGCCAGGAGCTGGATATAGTACTACTGTGGCTAATGCGTTTTACTATCTTGACTTGTTATCTTAGGTTTATAACTAATATGTATATATATATATATATATATATATATATATATGAAATCCATAATTATATAGAAATAGTTATAAAACTTAAATATAACTAGTCAAGATAGTAAGAAATATTAGCGACAGTAGTACAATAGGAAATTCCTGGCCTGAGGACCAAGATTGCAGGTTTATACAAAGTTTTGTTGATAGCCAACCATCACCTGTGATCTGCTCTGAGCTAAGAAAAAAGTAACATATATATATTGTGTGTAAAATTAACAAATATCCGTGTGTGTGTTTGTGGAGGGCACGTATGTATATTTGAAGTTTTTGTGCTTTTGTAAGACTTAACAACTGCATTAGTTTCTCATATGCCTCAGGTAACCAGTATGCATTGTCCGGCTCTCATATCTTTCTCCTAGAATAAGTACTTCTAGAGAAATAAATATTTAAAAGAACAATTTACGTTACAATTTAATAACGTAAAACATTACTTCGTAAAATTCAGCCCGTACTTAGTAATTGCGAAACAAAATTATGAGAAATAAATAATAAATTTCAGTTTAGAAACACGCGTAATACTTACACATATATCAATATCAATGATGTATGTGTAATAAAATGGAATATTTTTTTATTTAAAATTCACACTAATTATTGATGTATCCGAATTTTTTGTTGTACTTTTTTATAAAAAATATTGATGTTCTAATTACGAATGTTTGAAAAATTTTTAACCCAATTATTTTAGTTCTTAAACAATGTTTGAGCTTCCTTTTCTAATATATTCTAAGTATAAAATAATGTACATCATTTTTAATCAGTTCTGATATATTATCGCTTACAAAAAATAAGATTTAAATTTGTATTATTTCTTTTAGCATATTTTTTTACTATTCATTATGCTAGGTACAAATTTAAAAGAGATATACACATTTTTTAAACAATAAAGAAAAACATTTCGATTTGAATAATACTTTTTGCAGGAAATGAAATAAGATCTTTGTTTTAGATATTATACACATTTTATGAATATTTTTTGTCTGCAGATTTATTTCTCAAAAAATTTGTCGATTATGGTATTCGAAGTATATGCTCGGATTATTTTACTTAAAATAATTTAGGAGAATTTTATTATTCTTTTCGTATTTCTTATATCAGGCAATATTTTTTTTTATGTTAACCTTAATCTATTTCCATATTCACTTAAAAAAGTGAATATACCCTGTAATACAAGAATATAAAGATTTTATAAAATTGAAAAAGTTTTGAATTCACTCATGGAAAGTAATTTTATTCTATGCAAAAATAAATATGGTTTCAATTTACTAAAATGAAAATATTTTTTTCTAAAAAAGCTCTATTTTAGAAGATATTTCAAATATATAGATGTATAAACATTTTTTAAAATAAGATTTCGAGAAAGATAAACATGCTCCTTCCTAGTAAACGACATCTGATTTATAACACCGGCTGATATAAATAAATTTTTCGTGAAATTTGTTTCGAAATATTTTTCTATATGACTGAGAAAATAGCAGTTTTCCAATATTTATTTAAATATGAACTGAAATGGAAACGAGCATTTTTTGTCCAAATGTCCCCATGCTATAGATTTTCTTTTCATATCAGATGATTGCAATTTCAACACACAGAAATGTTTCAAATAATGAATGAGTAAATAAGAATATAAATGAGTCTTCTATTCTTAATAATAGCATCAAAAACAAACTCAGGATATTTTTATATTTATACTGTTTATATTTTACATCCCATTTAAAATCTAATAACATGAACTGAATTAAAAATTACCTAATGAAATGTTTAAATTGATGAGAAGAAATAAAAAATAATAAAGATAAAAAAGCTACATTATAATATTTGGCTTACATATATATTGATTTTAATTATATTACCCTTTGTAAAAATATAACACGAGGAAACAACGGAAATTAACCTCCGTTTGAGCGTGGCGCTGGAAGTACAGTTGAGCCACCATCAATCACATGCACGAGCAATCTTTGATTCAGTAAACTTCCAATCGGCGAGTAGGAGGGTCGTAGGGCCAACATTTTGCTATTTATAACGTGACAAAATGTGTGCCGCTATAGAAATCCGGTGAAATGTGAGGTGCGAGGAGTGACAAGATTTCTTTGGGGCAAAAAAATGTCAGCAGCGGATATCTATCGTGAATTGTGTACCGTGAGTATTGTGAATGAATTTTTGGTGCGTAAATAGAGAGAGAGACAGAGAATTACCAATAGACTGGTGATATACCTATCGCAAACATTGGTTGACTTATAATTCAAGGTAATATCCAGTGTAGGTTGTGCAATTTGTAGAAACATTGTCAGAGTCTTGGTTCATATTGGGAGAACCTGAATTGGCGAAAAGATCCAAGCGATAAAAAATAATAATTAGTAGACAGTTTCAGCATTGCAACACATAACTTTTACTGTTACTTTCTCGCCAGCTTTATTCAAAACTTTTATAACAAAGAAGACTCACGTCACCTGTGGACTGCGACTGAAACCCGAGTGCATTTTACTGAATCTTTCATCCAATGTTCCCCATCCAATATTCCATTGATTTACTTCAGCTCACAACATCGGACAAAAGTATGTACATAGCATATAGAAGATAACGTGTGTCTTGGACCAGAATTGATTGGAGAACCGTGCTTTTTACGTATGAAATTAAACCCGCTATGGAGACTAATTCTAGGCATGCTATATCTAGAGGGAGTATTGGGCTCGATACCATTAATCTTTCTTCAAAGAATAAGATTATAACAGAGGATATATATGGGCAGAGCACATTGTTTTGAAAGGGTTCGCATCCCAGCGTGTGTTTGACATAGGCTACCTGACTTCTATAATATAGCAAACAGATCTTATAGTCTTAGGTTTAAATTTTCAATGGTGCAGTTTGTGTTGGGCTCATGTTACTGGAAATAAAAGGTCGTTCACATAGGATATCCCATGATATCCTCCTATATTCAATGGTCTTACCAGTATTGTAAAGATATGCGTCACATGGATGTAATAAAGCGAAACACACAAATAATGGAATTACTGATACAATCTCTAATAGGTCAATATCTTTCTTCGAAAAGCGTAATTTCTTTTAAATGCAATTCTATCAAAGTTTTATTAAGTCTAAATCATTAACCCAAATACAGAATTTATTTATGTCACTTCTGTTGGTATCTCAAAGTATATTTTGTTTAAAATTTTATGATTGATGTTGACTTTATGTAAATAAATAAGTAAAACATAAAGAGAAGTTATAGAAAACAACGGAAAAACAAACATGCTTTGCAATTTTTTTTTTTAATGCATAGCAACAAGCACAAAAACCACGGACGCTTATGCGCATATCTGCAATCGGCTGCTCAATAAACAAGAGGAGCATTTTGTTTAGTCTATTTCTGAAGATATGTTCATCTTCCAACACCTGTTACAACATCTCAGTAGAAAATTATTTTTTAGCTCTTGAATTTCAGAAGAGAATACACACTACTATATCTGTGATCGTTCCAGAAGATTCTGTTACATTCGGAACAAGGATTTCTTATACTATTGGGCAAAGACCAATTGTATCAGAATAGTAACCTTCCAAATGAATCTCTCTATTTCAGACGACAATTTGTGTTTTTCCCTAGGTGCAAGGAAGAAATATGCCTGCTTATGATTTACAAAAGAACACAATTCCTAAATTAGACATATGTTGGTTTTTGTATTCTTCATAGATGAATCCAGGTTCACACCATATAGAGATCCAGATGCTCTGCTAACTTTGACTTAATAATGCTCCAGATAAAATCAGTACACTATAGTTACCGTATGCTGTGATAGATATGGGGGAATAATGATTTAGGCAGGTATCTTTTCCTCTGCAAACATGCTTACCTATAAGTGTTCCATAAAGAAATTCTGGGATAAGATATCATAATGATATTGTTGATGGGTATGTCCATCCATGTGCTTTTGATATGAATAATAATTTTATTCCGATAGATGATAATTTGTGACCTTACAGAGCAGAACGTATTGATGCCTATTTTGAGTATCGTGATTAGAAGCGAAGGGAATTTCCTACTCAATCTCCAGATCATAAGTCGATAGAGAAATTTAGCTTCGATAAAACTATGCAGCTTTCAGTCCTACTCCATGGTCATTATATAAACTGAAACAAGGGTTACATCGTGTTTTTTTTCGTTTCCTATTTTAATGTCCGATAACTTAATTAACAGCATAGGAAGTCAATGCCGCAAATGCCTTGGTGTTAGAGGTGATCAGATTCATTATCAGAATCTTACTAAAATTCTATTATTTTTATGCTACAGTTTTCGTTTTACATTGGGTGAAATATGTGTATGATTATGCGAACTGTTTTTACATTTCTTGAAGTTTTAGAATTAGTTCGTTGAATTTAAAGCTTGCAATCAAATGTTTTGTTTCACCTGATTCCGTGTACTGCAGTCAAATAGGATTTTACTTTAGGAGTATTGCATGAAAAATACGAATAGTCAAATTTTTTCAAATATATTTAAAACTGTTTTAAAACAGAAGCGTGTGTTGCTTTTAGTCGACATCCATATTTCCAATGTAACTCGGAAGAATATTTTAAATTGCATATTTATATTTTACAAGTTATTTCAATACAAATTATAAGGATATTTTACATTAAAGCTGTTCTTAGTGATCATATTTTTGGAAATTATTTTATGTCGTACTCTAAATCCCCTCTCACAATCATATATTTTATAATTAAACAAATTGTGTGTACTTCATTATTAAAATTTTACGCATCAATTTTGTCAGTACAGAAACAAACTTTTTAATGTATTAACTTATTTTTGAGACATTTTTTTTAAAACAGATGTGATGGTTTGTTCTGTTACGATTTATTTTATAAATAATATTATGTAGAACTAACAATTATAATAAAAATATATGAATACTAAAATGAAAAAAATGGAGAAAATGTATAGGGAATTGAATAAACGCGGCCCACTTTGAACAAAATGTTTATGGACAATTTTTTAATATTTTACATCTATGCATTACATTATTATTTTTTTTTTTTAGAAAAAAGTAGCTGGCAAAAAAGGATATATTTCTTTTTTTTTCACCAAGGAATAAAATATTGTATTTCTTCTAATGTATAAAATCAGTCGCTATATTAATATTAGTGATTATAAACGTTGGCAAAAATGCAGTTATTTTTCAAAAACAAATCAAAATACTTCTAAATTGCATATAATAACCGTATCAGATTTATTAATTAACTTTATAACTTTTTCAGAAATCCCTTTCTTTGCTTCAAATTTTCCAAAGAGAAGTTTTATATATACCCAAAAAAAGTTTTAAAGTCAATAATTGCAAACTGAATGTGGCATCTGCTCTTAATAAAATAGTCACAATTGTTGATTTTTTACTAATAAACGGAAAATTTAAAGTATTTTAATATATTGTCTTACAAATTAACATATGAAGCCTTATTTTGTCATTTTTAAGGATATTTACGATTTTTTTTTTTTAAAGTGGATATACTTCAACATATTAGTAGTGCGAATATTACATTGTGAAATGCAGAACTTACACTCAACCTAAATGCTTGCTTCCTAAGCATAAGAGCTTTGAATGCTTTTGAATCTTTTATTTTATTAGTTCATGACAAAATTTCGTGTTTTAATAATATTTTCTTAAAATATTTCTGCCTTACAACTTCGCATGCATAATGCATAGCTCGCATTATAAAAAGAAAAATAGCTGGAGAGCTTTGCAAAGCAAAGTGATACATAGAAGATCGAAAGTATGTTAAAAATATCATTGTATTTTGCTCTTATTTTTTAATGTAAATACGACATATGTGAAATATAATTACATTTACCCACTAACTTTTCTCACATTTCATCAATTTTTAATGGTTGTGAATGAAATTTATTTAACCGTACCAGGTTAAAAATAAGAATTGCAGAACAGAGCTAACATACCATTGGTCAATAATTTTTGATTTGTGATGAAATTTTTAGATATGATTTAAAACATCTCTCCATATATTCAACATATTAATATAAGTGAGTAGTGATTGACAAATATTCATACATTGTATTTTGATGATTTCTTCAAAAAATTATTTTATTTTTTGGCCTTTTGAATTGGAGTTATTTTCAAATTATTATATGACACACATAATTAATAATAACTAATAATTAATATGGCAAGAACAAGATCCTCCATAATGCAGTTACCTGTATTCCTGAAACAAATCTTATCCACTTACGACCCTATTGCAATGAGAATAATTTCATCATTTCCCTTTCGGACATTTCCTCTCGATATAACTTTTCAGGGATTCCAGTTCCCTTCCGGATAGTTGAAATTCCAGAAATTCTTGCATCTGCAATCCAATGCGTTTCACAGAAACCAAACGTTTGAAGATATAATTGCGATTCCAGACATTTTAGGAAATTATTTTTGAACATTATTTCAAACATCTCTATTCCACTCAACAGAACTTAGAATTTTCCATGGTTTTACTCCATTAAGCCTCAAGCACTGTTAGCAACAATTTTCCCTGACCTTATAAAGGTTACTGAGAAGATGGAGGACAAAATTCCTTTTAATTTCCAAGCTTGAATATGTTCGAATTACTAAATACAGCACGGAAATGTATTTACGAGTAACGGTATACAATTGTTGAAAAGATTATTGATTAATTTTGATATAAAGATTTTAAAAAGAAGTTGGATTTAATTTCATAATTTTTTGAGTGTTGCTTTTTGATACTTGACTTTATTTGAAAATTAATTCATGTGTGTATTTTCACCACTTACCTTAAAAAATTACCAATTTTTATATGAATTATGTTATTAAATCTTTTTTCAAATAAGAGAAAAAATTAGAAATACAGTCTAATAAATTGATTGTTTTAAACGAATTAAAGTTTCAATTCGTTTATAAATAAAACTATTATTTAATTTTTTTTAAATTCTTACATCAGAAAAGCAATGCACATTTAACATGATTCAAATACGCTTTGTTTAAAAGTCATCACACACAATTGATTCACCTTAGTTTTAAAACGCTTGACTCCTTCTAGATGAAATGTTAAATAATTTATATTTGCATTTAAAATTTCCTTAAATTATCTAGTGAAACTCGTATATATTTAATGATTTGTCTTACAAACATCACATTAGACATTTTGAAAATGAACAGAGTAATTTGAATAGAAACATACAAAATAAATATATCACAGAGCAAATATTTTTCAACTGAATTCATGATTTAAAATATTGGGGGCAGAATAATTAAATTACATGTTTTAATTATAATAATTGAAATAATTGATAAAACTAAAATAAATGGAAGAATTAAATTAAGTAATTTAACTATCACTACATGATTTTAAAATTGATGCTTGTTTTCTCATTTTGTATATCGCCAAATAAGTCCCGTTATATATTGTGCATCTAGCTATGTGAGAGAATTGTGCATATCAATTGCCACGTTTAATTTACACCCAAATGCTAATTTTATTTCACCCACCATAAATCTAATTTCTTTCTGAATTCTCAGTCTTATGAAATAGAATACTGGCTCAATCGAAATGAATTTTGCGTGTAATGGAAGAATTCATTTTTTAACCTTATATATCGAGTTACATTTTGGATTGCGGCGTCATGGGGCCAATTTTTAATAATCTATCGAAATATTAATTAACATCATAGAAATACAAGCTATTTCTTATTTTAATGAAAAATTATGAAAAAGGGAATCATGTCTTATTACTTAAAAGTTATCGAATTTGAAGTCAAGTGTTAAAGTTTATTAGTTAGATTGTGCATAGAAGCGTATAATCCAATGAGAAAACATATAAGACATTGCTAAACTGTACTTAAAAACATTATTATTATTATTATTCCTAAAAAGTATACTGTGTTACACAAATCTTTGTAATGCGTATTATTACTATATTAATAAACTCTGCTTTTCAAAAATTCCAAATTAAATGCACATACGCAATAATAATCGTATGTAGAAATTATAAGCAAATTTATTAGTATTTGTTTGGATCATGTTGCTATAACAAATCGCCACAATATACTTTTTAAAAAAATCAAAAAACAAAATTTTCTACGTGGCATTCTTTTAATATTAAGTTTTTTTAATTATACTTTATAAAATAAACCCCTGAAATATTTACTCTAATTAGATGCGTAATAGAATTACCATCAGCTGTACTGGAGTGATATTTTATTCATGGAGAATTCACTTATTGAAAAATAAAATGAATAATTTCCAGAGATAAGTCAGAAATGTTATGTTTCTCTATTTTTCAGTATTCTTCAAAAATTTGCTTTTTTTTTGTTTACTTCATTGAATGTCTCAAACAAATATGTCAAAATTATTTTTTAATCACTCTTAACATAAAGAAAAATGTTTAATTTCAGTTTCATAAGTTTATATTTTGCACGGTGATAGTTACTATGTCTTTTATTTGCAGTTTATTTTGTATATATTTTATTGACCCTTATATTTTCATGATCAGCTTGGTTATTAAATGCAGTGCCGTGTAAAGAGTGATACGGTACACTTGAAAATCCTATTGCATTTTCTTTGCTCCAATGTTTCACTATAGCCAAGGGGCAAGAACGAAGCCGTTTCTATGAATCATTGTAGCATGGTTCAAAAAGGTTTTTTTTTAAGTTTTTAAAGTAGAATTGCTTTTGAATTAATGCTGGTACTAGTGATTCCTTTGAGTACCAGTGCCATCATGTTGGTTGGAATTATACTAAAATTTAAACGTCCGTTTCGTAGCTAGAAACAATGTTTCTCAATCAACCGTTGTTCAACATTGATGTAATTTTCTCTTATTCATGGTCTATTTTATTAAATAAATAAGAAAAAAAATATTTACTGTCTCGTAACACTTTTAATGATAAACAGTGAACCAAAATCGGTGGAAATATTACGTGATTTTTTTTTTTTACTAAAAAAGTTAATATATTTTATAATTTAAATAATGTATTTTGCGAAAAAACGTTTGACCATTTGCTGCTAATCTCAACGAATCATTATAATTCACTTATAATTCAGTGTCATTTTTTAACCTGGTATGTTTTAATCCTCTTCAGTGGAAGTCCGAGATTGTTTATTATTTATTTTCTTTTTTGATAAAAGTATCACTAAGGTGAAAGAAAAAAATGAAAATATTTTCTACCTAAATATGTATTGTTACAGACCATTTAAAACCACCAATGAATTATGTAAAACATCTATTCTGATTTACCTGCGTGCTTCAAGTGCTAGACGCTCAGTTATGTGGCTGCGGTAGAGAAGATGTCATAGTTGAAAATTCATAGCAGGATTTCAAGTCCTAATATCAATAAAGAACCGGCATGTATGTATACCAGTACTTCTTAAACTTCCAATACTGGCAACCCAATTTTCGACCATAATTTTTATCGTCCCCCCCCCCTTTTACAGCAATAATGCATTGGATGCAATATTAATGCACTTTGATGCTGAAGCTACAATACGATCTTAATTATAAACCGTAAAAATTAACAAGACACGTATTAAATTATGAATATGTTACTTTAACGTAATTTACTTATTACTTTTAAGTAATAGCATAATTGTTATGTTCTTTTTCTTTCTCTAATTTTTAAATTGGAATATATTGTAAATTGATATTTAATTAGAGATTTATTTTTTCTATCATTCATTTCTAAAAGTACAAATGTCATTAGAAAAATAGACTAGTCCAGCGATACTCAACCTGCAACCCAAAGGGACTTTTTAAGCTTCCCAGTTATAACCCAATGCTCTGAGAAATTCATTTATTTACTTATAAAATTTGCTGGGAAATTCTTTGTTAAACAATTAAATGTATCAATTTTGCTTTTTGCTGCCGATGTGGTATGGGTGCGAATTGATATTTTTTTTTTCTTTCTGATTAGTGATAATAGACAACAGTATAGTACCGACCATTTTATGAGTGGAACTAATTTTTAACTATATTTAATATCATGAAATTGAAAAATATTCGAAGAAAATATATTGTTTCCAAGACTATTGGAAATTGACTATTTTGTAGTGAAAAACAAGCATGGTTCAGCAATTGGTTGGTCGGTCTGGAAAAGTGTATTTAAAAAATACCAATAAGCAGCAATCGTTCAATGACACGTTTCCTCGAATATCCCTTTCAAAAGATGATAAATAGGCTTTCTTGAATAATCTTTGAAACAGCAGGGGAAAAAAAGGTTAGTGTTAATGTCTCAGTGATAACAAAGGCACGCTATGAAATTTGTTGTATCACTGGTTATCATATGAAACTGTTTACTGAAGAAGCAATTTTGAAAGAATAGTCTTAAATAGTCCCTTTAAGAAAAAATTCAGTGACAAAAGTAAAAAATATAAAAAAAAATAATTAAAAGAAGCAAAATAGTAGTTATAATATTTTGATCAATTTCCATATTTTTAATTTTCTATTTTATCTAGCATTTCTCTCCACCCTACTAATCGTCATGTTGCGGCCCGCGTGAAATAGCTGACATATGTATGCGGCCGGGGGGAAAAAGGTTTAGTACCCCTGGTCTAATCTGTTGCTATCTATCATATCCATTACATCTGGCATTCTTGCGAACGTTTGCATGAGTCTGGGCAACCTATCGGACGTCTTCGTAAAGCATGTAGAAATGCTGTACCTCGTGCAATTCCTGTCAATTTTAGTCGTGTCGATACTTATATAGTTACCGAATCTATCTTGAATGTGCATTTTATAATTTGCACGCGCGCGAGTTAGCTGTAATTCACACCGTTAAGTATTTACGGCAGTAGATTAAAATAATATCATTGGTGCACTTTTAAGTCGTAATCAAACATTCGACCGTAATAAAGTTTCAACAAGGACACAGACGAGCATGGTTCCGGAAGTTAAATAAAGGAAATATTCCTAAGAATACTTAAATTTTGGATTTACCATTACTGAAATAAATGGAGAATAAAAAGCCCCTGTATGTTTTGTGTGAACACTTAAAAATCCAAAGAACATGTGGAAGATGTTTTTAAAATCATTGAAAATCATTTAGCCATGATGGCAAGGAATTTGAAAAAGTATTTTCGTGCTGAGGACAAATTGTTAGCAAGTTATGAGTGGGTTAGGGATTCATTTCAAAATATTTCAGAAGGGCTCTTAACTGCCAAAGAAGAAATCTTCATAGATTTTACATCCAGTGACGAAATTAAGTCATCTTTGTAATAAATTGCTCTTTGAATTTTGGGCAGAAGTAAATAAGGAATTTTATACAGTGAAAACAAAAGTATTTCGTATACTATATTACCCCATTTTCAACATCCTATCTTTGTGAAACCGGATTTTCTGCGGTGGCTGCTTTGAAGACAAAATATAGATCTCAGCTAAATATAGAAAAATATTTCCAAGTGTAAATATCTAATATTAAGCCAGATGTTATATATAAATTATATTAGTGTAAATGTTTTTTTTATTATGTCAGAAATTACTTTGTGTTTTACTTCTTTCCAGTTATTTTTTTTAAAATCTTTTATTTTCGCTAGGCTCGCACCCTCCTTGCAGGGTTATCAAGCCCATTCCAGGTGAGGGCGAGTTCCACAGTTTGAGAAACGTTTCTGTAGATTGACTTACTCTAAAAATGTCAAGGTTCAACGTCCTCACGCTGACCTAGTGGGGAAGTTTGGAGAGGGGTTGTCAACTGAGGTTTCGTTCACGTCATTTGAGCGAAAGCAGAAATTTTTAGGTTTAACACTAGTACCCATAATGTTGCCACAACGACAACAAAAACCGCATCATTCATGTCCGGGAAGGATGCTGAAATCAGCAATATTTTCTGTACTTGCATATTATAGGTCATATAAACTTCAGCTCTTAAACACTAGTTCTGTATTGGACGATTGCTCTGTAAGTACCTTCAAAACATCATATGTAGTGTAAAGAGCCATCCACGATTGATTATGTTTTATTTCTGTCCTTAAAGCACCAAAATTCGGTTAACTCTTCTTAATTTTTAAATTCTACATTTTTTTTAAAATTTTACTATACCAAGACTTGCATTAAAAATATAGCAATTGCAAATTCATCATCTACTGTACACCATATGCACTGATTCTAATAATCAATGATTGTGTAATGTTAAGTGTAAAATAGCACCGTAACAAAATATACTATTAATTCATGGATTCAGAAAAAACAGTTGAATAATCTATAGAACAAAATGCAAGAAATAAATCTCCGCTAAACGAAAACGTAACCTTAGGCTACTGCAAATATTTTACCATCTTCTAGATGTAGCAAAAAATAAATGCTTCAAATGTTCCCTTATCTGCTTTCTTAAAATAAAAAAATGACTCATTCAGTATTATTAGAAGAGATCATGAAATGAAATTTGGAAAACTGCGATGTAATTCGAGATTAGAAACTTAAACCATAGACTTAAAACATTAAGACCACATATATATTGATATAGAAAATAGTAAAAGAAACATTAACCCACACACAAAAAAAATCGGTGCATTATTTATCCGTAAAAATACATTTAAAAACTAAATACTTTTTTTATTCCAGCATTACTACAAAGTGTATTGAGCTACAGATTGGTATTTCTAAAATTGCAGTCCTAATACATTTCCCAGGAACTGGTAGAGCTTTTTTAGTGCGGCACCAGATAGTCGAAATTGTCACAAGTAATTTTGACGCCCAGTTTCCTCCACATAAAGAGTCACCTGAGCTCTAACGATGCCAAATTTCAGCTCAGAAATTTAATTTTACTGAGAGCATCCAAGCCAAACGGATACTCAAGGGATCTTTTACATGCTGAATAATCATACGGCATGAATGCTGTCTATTTGCTGCATCAAGAAATTCCCCTTCATGGGCCGGGGTTGAACCCTCATCCTTGGATGCAGAAGGCCAGCGACATTCCAACCACGCCATGCAGCCGGCACAAAAAATATGTATTACACTCTACTCAAAAAATTAGGAGAGCAAGTGAAAATTGAAGAAACCATTGCACGACGACCATGCATGGGCATAAATGGGAGATTACAGCTTTAAAAAAACTCAATATAGAAAAAAAAGAAGTGAAGAACAATTGTATGGAAGCTTGTGGGGGTTGTCTATTCGGCACCCCTCTATCACCATCTTGCTCTCCTAAAGGTGTGGGGGGAAATAAATCATCACCGGCAAATTCCATAATAACTACTGTTTTATTTATTTTCAAACACACTTAGTCAATCACAAGTGAAACTACAAAAGAATACCCTAGGAGTGATATATATAGTGAGCAATCCAATCTCATGAAGAACTCTAAGTAAACACGACTAAGTGAACTAGACAGGAATAATAAGCGCTAGTGATCTGATAACTAAATATAATTCAATCTATCTTAGATCATCTATCTATTAATGTAATATCTTAGCAACTAATTCCTTAACTCACTCTATGTTTGTGAAATACTCAATGATATATTCTAATATTCTCACCTACGTATCACCGCAGCAGCTCTCCGGCTTCTTCAATCTTACATCTATAAAACCTATATACTTTATATAGTCGAACTAATTTAAATATCAGGGTTTCTTCTTGAGAGGCTGAGAATTAACGCGAATGCTGGCCCCAAAGTTTACCCAAGATGATTAGTGAAATAATGACGTGTATAGATCTGTCACAAGCTTTTATTCTTTAGATTTGTATAAAGAACTTGAAATGATGTTTCAGGTTAACAATTTAGTTACATGTAAATAATAAAAAACGGCTTGTTTAAAATTCATACCGGGTGTTTAATAGGGTGTGTGGACCCCCGAACTGCTAAAACTGCCGCACACTTGTTTAACACAGTTGAAATGAGGTTATCGGTGAGGCTTTGTGGGATGGCCGTTCCACTCTATAAGTATAGCAATCTTGGTGTTACGGGAAGTAAGCAAAGGCAGTGATCTCGCTGAATGGGCCATCCGAGTGACTCTCAAGCAAGCTGGATAAGGGTTAGGCCAGGAGAATATGCTAGCCACTCCATACGCCCTGTATTGTTTCAGCTTAGAAAGTTCTAAACAAGACGAACTGTATGGTTTCTGGTTTTATTGCTTTAAATCAAATGAATCACCAGTGGAGGTATTGTAAAGCACGGAATGGGGTCTTAGGATTTCATTTGTATACTTTTGAGCCGCCATGAAATTGCAATTCCGTATGATATGTAGGTCAGTACGTCCGCCGATGCTGATACCAGTCCATGCCATCAAACCACCTGGTCTGAAATGAGATCTTTCATGAACTAATATTCATTTATTTCATAGTGTCCGTTTCTCGTGATATCAAACCACGCCTGACATCACATTCTAAACTGATTCAAGACTTGTGAATAAATAGCACTTGACTCCACTCATTTTACATTCAATATTCATATTCAGTATGTCATTTTCTTCGGGTTGCACGTGTCTTGTCTTAAACGGAATATATACCATTAGATTACGTGCATGCAGGCCACTTGCGTTAAGCCTGCTTCGTATTGTTTGGCTTGAGATTCTTCATCCTGTTGCAAAAAGAAAGTCCATTTGTATATGTGTTCATTAACTGCTCCGCCTCTAGGAACTGTTTATATAATATATCGGTCATTATTTGCTGTAGTGATATGCATTATTGCTGTGCAACACGAATATAACGCATGCTCGTGGACAAGTTGGCCATGACCAACGTCGAGCATGCCATGTTTCTTAGAATCGATTCCACAGTCTTGCAATGACACTTATTGCCACTCCAACAACATCCGTTTAAGGTATTTGAATTCGTCCGGATTCCAGTGTTCTGATAATACATTGGCCATCGATTCTGATAGATCTCACTGTTCTGACATTTTCCATGAATATGCGTTTTTTCCCCTCCATTTCTCAAAAGAACAGCCAGTAAGAATTTCACAATTGAGATAACGAAAAACAATATCATTTACGAAATCACGATTTTTTCACTTATATCCTTCTTCTGCCCATTTACATTGATTTGCATATGAATTTTTTCCCTCTGTCTTCTGCTGTTTGGTTGTAATGTTTGGTTTAAGTTATTTATCAGAAAAATAGTAGAATAATTTTGTTAAATCAATGTACTTCCCTATTTTTTTGTAGTGAATCTTTTTTTATGAAAATAAACATGTAAATAATTATATTTTAATTTAAAAAATATTCTAGGCTGTTTTGATATCAAAATTAATCTAATTTATTTTCAATAAATTTTATAAATCTATTTGTTAAATTCAATACACACCTTGCACATTTTAATAAAATATATGGCGATTAACTTAATAAAAGTTTCATCATAAAATACACTTTGTGAAAGTTTAGGATGTTCTCAACACACCAAGAGTAACGATTCATCAAAAACAGGCATGAGTGATCCTCAGAGTTTGCACGCGAGAACAGCACATCTTGGTTTTTTTCCCTATCAGTGTACACAGGTAATACAACATTATGCGAATATTTCACGAAAGCAGATATGAAAAAGTGATTCCATCAAGTGAACGAAAGCATTCGAACACCTGCATTTATTATATTATGTTAAATTACACGGCTTAATTGATACGGCGCATTTGTAATATGAATTTGTATTCTGCTATCATCTATATATATATATATATATATATATATATATTGGTATTATATAGAAAAAAGGAACGTGACTGACTATTTAAGAATTATCTACAAATATTGGAACTACAGATTTGAAATTTTTGTATGGAAGTTTCCTTTACTTATTCGGAATAATAAAGAAACAATAGTCTTACACACTCCTCTTAAGCGTCGTTTGTCTCTGTAATTTTTTTTATTTCTAAGCGTTTCATATTTGGTTTCTATAAATAAAAAATTCTTTGTGCTTCCTCCCAAGAGAGAAACGTTTCCATAGGAACGTTTTCTACTTTCTCCAAGAATAAAGGAAACAAAAGAACTGACAGACCACTATTTTTTTCCTACATTTTTTTTCCTTGAGTGTCCCCATGGCAGTCAAGGTAGGGATGCAACCCGAGATGGAAACTAGAGGTAGAGACACAGTAACTCAGAAGAATTACCTTATCGACATTCTTTACTCTCAATCCTGTTTTCATTCCGATTTTCCTTTCTCTTCGCGTTAGAGGAGTGAAGGGACATTCTATCCGAAGAATCGACCCATCTTGAAGACACGTACGGAAACATTGAGCCGTTTCTTTGAAATGTATTTCCTTTAATCTTTTTCTTTCTCATGATGTGCACGGGTATATCAGTACAGGGAACATTATGATTGAAAGATTGAGATTATCTTAAAATCGCCTTTTCTTATTATCTTCAATTTTTTTTATTGTTAAATAAAATTTACATATATTACTTAAGGTCCAGGTTTCCTGATAGTGTATACATGTATGATTTTTTTTAAATGTAATTCTTCAATTTTCAAAATCTAACTTGATTTTTAATTCATTACATTAAGAAAATTAATACAGAATTAAAATTAAAGCAACCTATATCGTTTTTATCCAATGCACTTTTCCAACTTTTAAGTCAAAAGTTAACGAGCAGCCAAATGCAGTATAGAACGACAAAATATCGCCTAAGGCGCACTCAACAAGTTAAAAGAAATACAGTTTACAGCAGCAGGGTAGCCTTTGTAGTCTAGCGGTTGTGGTCACGAACTTGTAACCAGCGGGTTACGGTTTCGAGTCCTCGTGCCAATGAAGACTCGTCATATAGAGGGATCTTCTGTACTATATATCTGTTAAGCACAAAGTCCTTCGTTTGTCATCTTAAAGTAATTTGGAGAGGGGATGTCAGTCCAGGTTTCGACTGAGTCACTTGACCAAGTCTAAAAAATACCAGGGCCATCGGCAATAGCACTCATGTTACATTGTATAACAACTCTTGCATTCATTAAAACAGCCGAACATGTATTGAAATGATTTTCAATCCTGGATATATCATGATCAAAAAAGGTAGTATTTACTAAGTTTCAAATTTTTAAAAATTAAAATAAATCAGATCAAGTTATTTAATTTTACGTGTTTATCTATACAGGTAAATCTCGCGACAAGCTTTTATATCATATAAATTGTGTAATGATGTTATGATAGTAAAAAAAGGTTTAAAGAGAAAGTTTATTTTATCCTTTTTAGCACTTTTAAATAAAAGCTTGTTTTTAAAAAAGTTTTTTTTTTACTTTTAATTTATTTTTTACTTTCTAGTTATCGCTGGACAAGTTTCTTGGTCTGCTCATCTCATTCAACGCATCATTACTGCTAGGTCGTTTGCCGCTTAATTTCGAACAGTAGCTAAATGAATTTTTGCAAAAACGAGTATTTGATAAAAAACGAAAAAACAAAAAAAAAAACAAAATTAATCCGTAATTTTTAAGCAATTTTTTCAATCTTCATACGCATTTTGGGTAATGTTGTTCTACACATGAAAAAAAGTTTCGTACGATTATCTTCATAAATGACGAAGTTATTTGTATGGAATGTCAATTCATTTAAGCGATAGAAAAAATTCAGGTGTAACAATTTAGAAATTTTCATAAAAAAGCATCGATTTTGATTCATTTAAAAAAAATCGTAAAAAATACAAATATTATTATTTTGTAAAACAATTTGTACCGTATCGTGGAGAAATAAATGATCTTTCCGATTCTGTAATTATTTCTTGTCTGAATTTTATAAAAGTCATTAGACTGCAGTTTTAATAACGTCAAAACTATAAAAAAAATCCTCTCTTGTTTCTTCATTTTGCGTCACCGAGCATAGCGAAAAAAACAGCGCACAGGGGTGAGTGATTGAGTGAATATTAATGTTGCACTGTTCAGATACACGATGGCTTTTGGCGACGGTCCGCGTAATTTTGAACCATGGTCAAGTGACTCGGACAATATTTGAGCTGGCACTGCCCTCTCCTAACTACCACACCAACGGGAGGACGTTTGAGCTCACGACAGATTTAACGTGCATCGTTCCCCTACACGGTGGGTCTTCAGTGGTACTGGGATCAAACTCATGACACGCTAGCCATGATTCGATGCCTAGACCACTTGGCTACTACGGCCAAAAGATAAAGTGTTTGAATTTTTGTAAAAATTTAAGTATCTCTTATCCTGAAGGTCATTTTAAAAATGAATACTATAGCAACGCATCAGAGAATTTAAAAACTGTAAATCTGTTCATTAACTTTTGGTAAAGTATGGGCCCCGTTTATATTATTTTTTGAAAATTTTCAGCTATGTTTTCGCATTTTAGTAATAATAAATTATTTTTCTCTTCTTAATTTTAGCATATTTCCTTAAAATGTACAAAACAAATCTAACAACAACAAAAAAATTCCCACATCTCAATTTTAAAAAAAAATGCTGTCACATTTAGCCGAATGAATACCTTAATATAGTGTAGTGTTTTAATATCAAATGGAGTTAGTAATTATTCGTAGGTAAATGGAAATAGTAATTCCTCGTGCGAAACAAACAAAATTAGCCAATCTTTTTTCTAATTACATGTTTTGATTTGTTTTTAAAAGCACAAGATTTCATTTTCTAGTTATCGACCTATATAAAAAAAATCGAACAACGCAATATACCACATTTACTTGATATCATATTAACAACTGTTAGAATTGACTGTGTATTAACGTCACCCTTCAATAAGAATCATTTACGAAATAAGCAAATGTGGTAAATAATATCATTTCAGGGGAGTTAGTGAAACAGCTCGCTGCTCTGAACTCTCTCTATCTTACACCAGCAGTAAGAGATTTATTTCTGATCTCCCTCTTATTCGCATTTTGAGAAGCAGCGTAATATTTCTAAACTTTGCCTTTCCTATTTGAATTTTGTTTTAGATGAAAATGTAAGGTAGTGTTTGATATGAATATGCTACCGTTAAAGTGTGTAACTCAGATATTTCCAAAATTAACTAGATATTTCATGAAATAACTAGACAAATCAGTTAAAGTATATAATAGATTTAAAAAATGACATGCTTTACCTAGTTATTTTATGAAATAACTAATGATTGGCCGTTAAAGTAAAAAATGAATCATTTAAAAATTATTTGTAAATTAATTGATTATAAATAGCTTAAACCTCATGAATAATACATTTTATCCCTATTATGGCTGACTAATTGATAAATAATAAGGAAAAGTTGGTTCCATAATTTATTATTCCTCACATTGCCAACATTAGTTAAATAGAGGGGTGGGGGGATATAATTTGCATCTATTACTGGAACATGTAAATTGTCTACCCCTTGAACTTCAAGGATATCAAAATGCGAGAGTAACCAAAATTCACATGATACTATTTTATTTCTGCTATCAAAGTTAATATTTTTTACGGTTAAGTGAAGCATTGTTTTACATTGTTCCATGATTATTTAATAAAGATTTAAATCTCTCTTGCATTAAATATTTCTTATTTACCATTCTGTCTGTAATTCCTACAAAAGTCATTTTTTTGAAAACGGTTAGCAAAAATGTTTGTTAATAATAGAAAATCTAAAACATTAACATTAATGCACCGTCTAAATTCTGCGTTTATAAACAACGGAATAAAGGGCACGCTTTATTGCAAAGTAGCTATAAGCGGATCAAAACAGACCAGAACAGTTAGAATCGGTTCAAAGAAATTTCGAGTGCTGTATTTCATTCTTTAACGATCAAGCAATCGTTATTCTACAGAATACATTGTTAAATCATATAATTAAATAATTTTATATACTTTAACTGACCTGTCTATTTATTTTGTGAAATACTTAGTTATTCTATGCAATAACGCATTTCACACTTTAACGGTAGCATGTATATTACAAATTAAACGTGAATATTTTATTTTCACTGAAACTTATGACTTCATAAAGAGTTAGAACCTAAGAAAAATTCAGTTTCAGCATTAATAACAAAATTATTTGGTTGGTTGATGGATCAATTATTATAGTCTGGTTCATTTGTACTGAAAATTATTTTGTTACAAAACACATACTTTCCATCATATTATTACATAAACACATATAACCTTTATTTTTGTTTAAGGATTTGCATCGTACTCTCTCTCTCTCTCTTATCAGAGTTTTTTAAATATTTTTTTTATTATAAATGTATCCAGATAAATTTTCTTTCTAAATCTGAAAGCTTAAGTAATGTATCTTACATCATGCTAATATGCGAGAATTGGGGTCTTATCTTAAGTACTGTATAATTTATCAAAAACAATTATTTGTTTAAAACTTGAAATTAGAATTATACTAATCAATTTTAAATAATGTATTCCCATTAAATATATTTACAAATTACTAAAACAAATCATACTTGATGCGCGATGGCTTTAAACATTTTTTTAAGAAAGAGTAATTTTTTTAAGGATTATACGTGGTTTATTTTATTATAATTCTTAACGTCCTCATTTTAGTGATAAAGAACTATTGCTACAGTTTTCCCCTTGCAAATTTTATTGAATTATCCTTTTTTATTAATCTGGAACACTTTCAGCAACAAACATACGTTCTGAAGAAAAATAAACCCTTACATTCTGTTTTAGTTAGAACTTTTATAGTTAATGTTCGAATGCTCTTTACTAACGAGTTGAAACTTATATTACCTCCCTCACTCTTAAAGATCTTTTTCCTTTTCGGTTTTATGCTGAGCCAGCTCAAGCTCTGCTTTAATTTAATGTTCACAGCGTCTATTTGTCTTTGTTCTTTTCGCATTTTATCTTCAAAAACTGTATTTGAAATTTTTGCAATATCATGTGAATTGGTTTTTTGTGTATCACTCTATCCGTCTTATTATTTTTTGGTCAGTATCTTGACAAAGGTTTTGTCTTTTAAATTATGCAGTTAGCTTAAAATCTCCGATTTTCATGTTTTTCAATATCTTATATCGTTAAAATGTATCAAATAAATTTAAGGTTTTTTTATTTAATTAAATATATCGCAAGAGTAGATTTAAATATGACTGACAGCTTCAAAATACATGTGTATAAATTTCACATTTGAAACATATTAATACAGTTGACTATTTTGGTGGTCGCGTACCCTAAAAGTTACATGAATAAGCACCCAGAAATAATAGACTGTAAGTTTAATTCTGCTTATGTAACATATGTCTTTTCATTTCTTGTAACACAAGTTACAAACACAATGCTCTTTTGATCTCCTTGACACCTCTCTCTCCTTAACTTTATTTCTCTTCATTCGCTATGTGGAGTACCAAGTATCAACACATATTTCAGTATAATATTTTTACGTAAACTAAGGCTCATAATTAACAAATTAAATTTTCTTTTACTTACTCTGTGTTTGTTTTAGAAATATATTTTGATCACATTTACATCATTTATTTATTGTTTATTTTTATATTAATAACATATATCCATAAATGCCATTTAAATATTTCTTTTGAATAAATGTTTTTTGAATATTTTAGGTTTTTAATACGATTGGAAATATCTTCTTAGATTATTGATACTTATATCTTCATCAACGTAATTTAACTGAACTTCTTTGATGATTTAAAATTGTATAATGTTCACTGCTTTTCTCACAGTTTATGTCGCATTAAATGTTGCCAATATTATTATTCTATTCGACCGTTTTCTATGAAATATATGGGTAAATGAATTGTAACATTAACAGTAACAGAATTGAGATTTACAATTTAAAAAAATGTAAATACATAGATTTGAATAAAATTAGAACTATTGTCTTAAGAGCCTATACAGATTATCTTAACATAATTCTTATTAAAACGTAACTAAAAAAATAAATAACAATTTGAATTTAATTCTTTAAAATACATAAAAGTTGCTTTAAATTAAAATATACTCCAAGCTGAGTTATGCATGCAAAACTAATTCCAGACATCTCACAATTTATATATATATATATATATATATATATATATATAGTGAGAGAGTATAAGAGCTCAGTTGGAGATACATGTATTTTGTTCCTACTTATAGAATTAATGAAATTGACCAAGAACAAAATATGGTAGCCCAGCTTATTGAGCAGAAAAGAAAAAAAAGTAACACACAGTAAATGAAAATATGATAATACCCACAAGTAAAATTATCATGGGTAAATTTTACACGTAGGAAAAACCATGGTAGGGAAAATTGAAAATATTTCATTTCCAAACTTACTTGTAAGTCGATAAGAAATCAATATGTTGCATGATGAAGAACAAACATGGCAATTTTTCAATTCAATTTAGAAAATATTCGGTGGTGGTGAAAATGTACTTTTCCCAAGAGATAAGATTCTTGGATTTAAACTACATTAAACTTATGGGAATACCATGCTGTGAAACGGAACATAAATTTATTTTAATATATTACTGATGGCTTAAAAAGTAAAGATGAATACCAGTAAATTCTATATTTCATTGTGCCTTTACTAGAGGAGATGTCGCAAAAAATTCTTATTTTTCATTTATCTTAACAGAATTGTAGTGTTGAGGGAAAGAGCCAATATCTAGCACTTTCGTTCACCCTCAGTGTCTAACTTTAAAATAGCAACCTTGTGATTAACAATGTGTAATGTATTGTAAATAAAATTTAATCATATAGTTTAGGACGCAGATCATGTACTGCCTTTTAAAGTGAGTTTTTAGCAACTCAAAATAATACTATTAATATTTAGCTATATTTTTCAACATCGTATATGAGTGAAGAAACGTTTTCTTTTTTTAACATGTACTGGAGCAAGGATTGATAAAAAAACTCTCCTTTCTGTTTAAGATGAAATCCGAGCACTTTTATCGAAAAACCGATCCCCTATAATTCAACACTTATGTTCTAAAAATGCGCAGATTTCAGGGTAAGAATTATTAAAAATTATTATACTAAATGAATTTATACTTTTTATTTACAATAAACTTGTATTTAGAATGCAACCAATTTAATATAATTTATTTTTGTTCTAAAAAAATGACTAAAATGATTGTCAGTAAACATTTTGTTTAAAAATCGCTAATAGAAACGTTGTGAAGAAATATTGTTAAATGATGACTGTAGTTCTCTAGAATTTGAACATTTTTTTTTCTCTTTGTCTTGATCTAAACAATATGATTTGAAAGTTGCAAAAAAATAAGAATGTTTTGCAACACATGTTTTTTAAACCTGACATTCTAGCAATTTGAGATAAAAACTAATATCATTATTTTTAGTATCAAGTTTTACCATTAAACTCTGGATACCAAGCATAGGTTTAGCATTTTGTTTTATCTTGGTTTTATTTTGCTTTTTCTATAAATTGAACCTCTCTAATTGAATCTCTATGTCATTTTTATATCTCCTTTCCACTAATTTGCAAGGGATTTTCTTTTACTACGGTTTGACTCAGCATTTCTTTTCCTGGTCATTTTCTCCATTTTTATGTTCATATATTACTGCATTTACCATTTTTTTCAGAAATATATCTTCATTGTTAAGATTCTCAGCACTGTTTTTTATCAATCCGTACCCATTAAGTAGCTATTAACTTCAATGACAGTGTTTGGAGCTTTTGTAATAAAGCTTTATCCCCGATATGCAATTCAGTTCCCGGTTTTAATAAATACTTAATAATATATTTTACATAAATTATCTATTTATAAGCTTATAGCATTTATCATAATATTGACACAAGAATCAGCACTAAAGTATTTTTACGCGATAATGTTATATAAGAGCAGTTAAATTTATTACGGTAAATTTCCAATAATATATATCAGTTATTTGAAACATTATAACTGTGCTGGGAAAACCAATACACCAATACGATTCAGGGTGCCAGGCAGAAAGAAATGTATGAAGCAATTTGATTTTTATAACATTCCATAAAGTGCTATGAAATGAAATAAAAAAATGCAGATTTAGAATTTTATATTATATATGAATAATGCATCATTTATATATAACGATATATTAGCATACAAATAAACAACAAAAATATAACTATTATTTCAATAAAAATGAAAAATTAAAATTTTACATTTTTTACATGTAATGTATTTTTTAAGATTAGTTGTTAAATTAAAGAATAACTACACAAAATATAAGTATTAGGCAATATATAAAAATAAACTTTGGAAATGCAAAATTCCACTTAATGAGGGATATAAATTTCACTTTCAATTTGACACATGTTTCTGAATGCTCAGTTGTTAAACAACTCCTTGGTGGACTCAAAATATATTTCGTATTAGAAAACACATGCCTAGATATATCTGTAGAACCAAAAGGAGATATCAGAGTTAATGCAATTACACCAAACAAATAAATTACTCCGGTAATGATACACACATGTACATTAATTTAAAATAGACATCCATTTATTGATAAAGATTATCTTCCAGATAGTTTCTTAATTTCGTAAATTTTGCTTTAGATAATATTGAAAAATTTTGTTACGACACAGCAATAAATCATGTTTCATTCTACAAGTATTAGGCAAACGTTTGAATTTGAACTGAATATTTAACAATGAGAATTATTCACATTTAAAAAGAATGTTTTTATTTAGATACAATTTGTACAAACTACACGCAAGCCAATCCATCAGAGTCGTTACCTTGTTGAATATTAACTGCATTATAATTATTTACGAAAAATATATTATTTTTGAACTGATTTAATTTTGTATTAAGCGCCTTTTTGGATCACCCTTTGAATATTTAATTATCCAATAAAATTGCAAATATTTTAAGAAAATTTGGGAAAAAAATTTAAAGGGCTTAATAAAAAATACTTAATTTAATGGAGCATTCATTCTTGTGTACGTAAAACAAATATTCTTACGCATGCAATTTTGGTAATTAAACCAGCAAATTTATATTTGGTAAAAAAAATAACATCGTCAATGCTCCGATTATTCTTTAATTAGCGAAAACTCCAGATCATTGATGTATAAAATATGATTATAGTATAGCTTTATACACACAAATACCCGACATATCATTTTTGCTGTTAAAATGAATATTGTTTGAATTTTTTTACATATATCTTTAAAAAATTCGCATTCATTGCCTATAAGAAGTTTATATCAGATTATGTCAAAAGTAATTCATTCTTAGTATTTTGTTTTTTTTTATTTAAAGTATTAAATGTTATCTCTACAATGTTTAAAACGCACTTATTCTTGTTCTCAGAACGTTTTAATTTTCACTGTAAATTATATTTCAATATATTGTAGGTATTTGTAAAGATTTTTAAAATGAAAAATGTTTTTCATTCATTAAGGATTAGCCATTCCATGTCTTCAGAAATTTTTATCAGTACATAACACGTATTCGATACAATTTTGACTTTTAATAAAAGTTATATTTTCTTTTTCTTAATATTGTTAAAACAACTAAGATTATAAATCTGTAATGAAGTTACGCCATTTAGTAAAACTATTAGCTTATTGATTGCAAACTAAGCATACAAAAATCCTGCTAGAAGCAAAAATCATTGACATCCACTCGATATTAAGTCGGAATGGACATATTCCCATGGTGATTAAATGTCAATCTCTTAAGGAAAATTTTCACTGTGTTCTCTATATATAAAGGGGAATGTTATTCTTATCTAGGTTAAAGATTATGACAATATCCAAAATAGCAAGCTTCCTCGATACAATAAAATGGTTTTATTTTAGCATAGATAACTGATTTGTACTTTTTCGAAAATGTGGAATCAATCGTTGAGGGAACTGGACAGAATACATAACCCAGTCGGGCTCTAATATCATATCAGTGAAGTTTGTTGCTAAAGTAAATTTTACAATTGCCCAGTATTTAAATAAAGCTTTGTTCTATAGGAACAATATACTTTTATATGAGAAATATTTTTAAAAAACTCTCGAAAAATACTAAAAGCAGCATTTTAGAAATCAGTGCGGGTGCCGGGCGTACCTTAACAATTCAGTTACAGAAAATAAATCTGAACTTCTGATGAAGAACATTATTTTTGAGAATCGGACTAACATCGTTGAGAAACTGTTAAGAGCACATAGCCCTATGAGTCTCTAATCTTCTGTTGGGTAATTTTAGATGACTCTAAAGATTAATGCCAATGCACAGTGTAAAAAATATAAGTAAAATTGAACAATAAAATTATTGATTTTTTATAAAATTTTATCTTTATACGTGAGAAAAATTAAAATAAATCATAAAAAAAGCTCATTTAAGAGCTACAAAATGCTAACATTTAGAGATCTGAAAAGTGGATGGAGCTAGCGTAACCTATTCCAATTGCAATAGAAGTCCAATGTTCTCAGAGAGAAAGTTTTAACATGAAACAATGTACGAAGATCACAAAGTAAAAGGAAGCGTTCTGATTGGCCGACACAAGAATTACGCTAATTGGGTAGATATAGTTTATTTTAAGCTAGCAATCCGAATGAGCCTGCAGTTCAACAGAGTTAGACTGCAAACCATGTAAGAGTAAATATTAAATTTAGAAAACAATAAAACATATGAGAGAAATATATTTAAATTAATTAAAATCAAGATTAACCAAGATATCTCTTGGTCGTCTGACTGAAAAATGTGAAACATGTAGTGTAATTTCTTTTAAAGATGTTTTTTAATTGCATTTTTACGGATAGTTGGTATCGGGGTTGAAATTTTACAGCAGATCTGACTAAGCTCAAAGAGAAAATGAAATAAATTTAATGGGACAACAGAAGGCGATTTTTTGGGTACAATAGTAGAATCCAAAACACACAACAAATGCTCCCACCTTCTCGTGGTTCAACAGAACGATTCTGTTGTTTCATGCATTCTGTCGTTGAACAGAAAAATAAGCAAATGTCCTTACTGGTCTCTGATGGCTGTAAAAATAATTCCTAAACACATACAACTCTCACATACTATAAAAGTAAGCTTTTTGAATAACTTACGCTTTTAAAACCCAAAGTCATTTAAATTTACGAAATTTTTTTAAAATAAAGAATAGAATTTCAAATATATGGATGGGATAGTAATTAAGCATGCATTTTTGAGCATTTAAATTTTATTTAATATTGTAAGAACATATATGAACTTGTTCAGAAATAAACCAATATTTTAGAACAAGACAAAGATTTTTAAAACTAATATGTATCTCACGTTTTCATATTTTTACGAAAGTGTAAAACGTTCTACTCAAAAGAATCACATATCTAAGAATTATTGTGACAAATACAAAAAAGGGTTTAAATCGATGCCACATATAACAGGGTGAATCTGATCAGAAATACAAGTCAGAAATACAACAAATATAACTTTATCACGGATAAAAATAGAGTATCTTTATATTATTATCATTGTAGTGTTTAACAAATAGGATTTTTAAATTTAATTAATTATTTTGAGTAAAGTTATTTATGCAAATACATTTTTAAGCACATTTATTGTGTGAACAACTGTTTTAAGTAGTTTATTTAAGTGTTTGAAATGTTTCCGATATTTTTTTTTACTCTTGTTGTTCAAATTGTATAGTAGTGTTGTTTGTATTGATGTAATGCAAATGGCCTGCAATGTGTTTGCAGTGTATACGCCATTTGTTTTCAATGTTCACCAAAAAATATTTTTATGCTACATACAAAAATATGTTATTATCATTTTTCATCTTGGTTTTTAGTATCAAATTAGAATGAATAAAATGTCAATACATTGTTTGATAATTTTGAAATAATGGGGAAAGTCCACTAATTGATAGTACAAAAAAATACCACAATGACGTTGAAAAAAGTTTTGCGACGAAGGTAATAGACAAAAAATTATTTAAAATAAATGAAGACAACCATGTGTGTAACATAAATAATAAAATATTGAAAGAGATAAAGGAGAAAAAATCTACGTAAAAGAACAGGGCAAGAATTAAAAAAACTAAGTCAAATAAACATATTTGCTGCTCGTTTTAAATGTTATTTTCGAACGAAATTTTTAGTGCCTATGTACTTGTCAAGAATCTTAGCTTTGCGACTAACAAGCAAATACTATGTTTACTTTAATTTGATTTAATATATGTAGCTACGCAATAACTGATGCTTAATTTAATGTATGTATGCACTTGTGTTGCAACGGATTTTGGCTCACGTACATTATGTTGAACTCGAGAGGTGATTTCGTCATTTCTGAATACATATTTTAAAAAAAAAACTTACTCTACTTAGTTGGCTTGCGAAAAATTAACGTCTGTTTTTTTTTGTTTTTTGTTTTTTCTTTTTTACTTTAAGTTTATATTACAACAACTATGTGGACCCTCAACACCACTCTCGGCCCGTGGAAAAATAAAGTAGGATTAAAAATATTTTTATTTTTGAAGTTAAGCATAAGAAATTGAATTAACAATATTTAGTGAAATATAATGAGATGAAGTATTTTTTCACTTAAAATTTCACAAGCAATCCTTTTTTCATGTCTAGTGAAAATCGATCTTTAGCACTTTTGCTTAAAGCAAGGGTGCAAACCCTTGTTTTAGATTCTCAATTCTAACAGCGGAGAAACTATTTTAAGGAATTATCTTAATTTACTACGTGACTAAGTGATTAGGTAATGATCAAAAAGCAGATGCTAGAATCTTCAGAAAATTAAACGAAGCAATTTTTATTTCATAAGTTTACGGAATTTTTATATTTTTTCACGTATTTAATCCATCACAGTGGATTTTAATAAACGCTTAATGCAGTGAAGGTTAAACATATAAAAATGTAGTAAATAAAATTGCGCTTTAATGATCAAAATATTAAAGAATTATAGTCCTATTCTGTAACAGAGTGAACACATTTAAGATTATCTTAAATATCTTAAAATATCTTAATAAGATATTTAAGGTAGAAAAAAAAACTAATTATGTATCCTTAAATAGTTTGTATTATTTTATACCGTATTCGTTAAATAAATTATTCTTCCCTTTTCTGAAAAAAAAGTTTGAAATGATAAAGTGTTTACTAATGTCGCCTTTTAAAGCCAAATGGCGGCCATTCGAGATGGTCCTGAGAATTTTAAACTGGCGTCCATGATAATAACTGAGTTTGCGCCTGAAATTCCGCATTTCTACTTATTGTCAACGGGAAGTCTTTTAGCCACGGCACATTTAAGATGACTTTGACTTTTTAGAAAACGTGTTTTTGTAGGTATCAAGACTCGAAATCCCGACACGACAAATCTAGCTACGAGTTCAGAAGTGAGTGAACGTAAATTAAAATCACACTATAAAGTTGCATGTTGGGCTATTGGAAACGACTTCCTAACTTTGGAATATGGTCAAGAGACGAGGACCACAACTGAATTGGCACACGTTCTCTGAAAATCTACACCCTGGCAAAGTTGCGACTGAGTCTGGACAGGGTTGACCCGGCACTCCTCGTTCGAAAAAAATGAACTGAATTTCACGCGCAGAGTATTTCATTCCCAATGGTGCTTACATTCTATTTTTAACGTAACATTTGTATAAAAATGTGAAAAAGGAAGAAAAGCAGGAAGTGCAATATGTTTATTACACTTTTCAGTCGTGAAATGGGTGCGATGTTTTCACGGATCTATTTTTTTTAATTACGTAGAAGCATTGATCTCTGGTTCCTACATTCTTCTGTAAGTCGCAATCCAAAACACTTAAGAAATCATGGTCAGGTGCAATGTTAACTAGGTGATTTATGAGTACTTAACAAAGCAATTTGGCTATTTATCATCGCAACGCTCAACAACACAAAAAATTATTTTCATAGGCTAACGATTATATTTTCTAATCATTGAGTATGGTGTGGTAATTTTACTATTGATGGTAATTGCTCATTCAGTTAAATTAAGGTAGATATTATATCAGTTTCAACCAAACCCGATGTGGATGGTATTGCAGATGAATACATTGTATCACCACGATGTATTTTTGAAAGTAGAAGACAGTTCCAATTTTTCTTCGGGTGTATATAAAGCATTGTTGTATATTTTTAAAAAATAAACATGCATGAATACACTTCTCTATTCTTTAAATTCAAAATTTTCAATTCATTATTTGAAATTTATATATTTTTATTTTCCCTTGTGTTTCATTAACAATTGTTTCTATTTCAAAGTTCATATGGAAGTGGATAAGATGTGTATTGGTTTTCTCCTTTAAAATTACTTTCTTCCTAAATGTTTATGTGACTCTATAAAGTATTTAATTTCAACAGTGTCTCCATCTTCTAAATCTGGATCTATTTCAGTGGAGAAATTATACTTGCTATTATACTCTTCATCATTTGATTATTCTTCACCATCACCGCAAATAGACCTTCTTCATCCGAAAATAATATATATGTTGTACTATATTTATTAAATAATGTATCTATACTTAATACCTTTATAAATAAATATATATATATATATATACTGAATAAGAAATACATTTGTATATACTTAAATATAAAAGTCTTCATTATAACTATAATAATGCGTCACAGCATAAGAAAGATTTTAAAACGTACTATTGCATTTGGAACAGTAACGACAATTCACGCGCAGGGTATGGCATACCCGAATAGGAGTTATCCAAATATATATATTTGGTATTCGCTTACAAGCTGTACACGGTCCCTCAAACGATATGACCTAAAAGTCAGCTGCACGACAAAATATCCATTTTCCAAAATAAGTTTAGAATGAGCGTGAAAAAAGCTAGATGTTGTGTATTACCTACAAGTGATAAGTGCCAGGATAATGTGCATCAGTCTTTTGACAAGGATGATCTTCAGCAGTACTAGGATCGAATCCATGATACGCTGGCCACGAGCGCTGGCCACAATGCGGCCGCATCCACTGCCGAAAGAGAAACAAATACAGAAATTATGTCAAGTCCGATTCAAAATCTCTCCAACTTATTTGAACTGCAATTGAAAATAAAGATATGTTTATTATTTATATTTCTTTAAATTCTGAATCAGAAGAATTGTATGTTGAATTGATCAATTAAAAAGTAAATTAATTATTAGGGGCAAGTGGCGTAAAAGTTATGGAGTTCCTATCCCCCTTTCCCAAAAAGACGTACCTCCTCATTAGAGCTGTTAAAATTTATTTCTTGAATTGGCATGATATAAAATATTAAAATAAAATTTGAGCGATTGTGACTGTAATTAATTGGGCAACTTTAAAAATAGCATGCAAGAAAAACAGCGAGTGGACCCTGTTCGCTCGCCATGGAGAGAAATTCCGACTAACAACTTTTTCTAGCTGACAAAACCCCTCGAACTGCTATTGGGCGTGGAAAATAAATATCAGGCATGTTCTGAAATTGGTAGAGTGGGTGGAGCAAAATGAGATTCTTAAAACGATGTTTTAAGAACTCCAGAGAAAAATCAAATTATTGGAGCAAATGTAAGATTAAAAAAAAAAAATGAAACCACATTGTACACAATTCCGATTTGAAAAATAGTGATGACAAAGCATTAAGTGGGTATCGCTAAGGAACTTCAGGTTAGTTAGCTAGATGAGGAGAGCTAGAATTAAAAACGCGTTAAAGTCATTTAGAAGACAAGAAGTAGAAAATAAAAGTATAAGAGTATCCAAAGGTCAATAATCAATATGAATTCCTGGAAAAAATCGAGTAATAGGAATTGAAAGGGAGAGTTTGGATATAGAAAAAAATTAATTCACTCAGAAAAAAAAACATAAAATTTTTAAAAAATGTAAACGAGCCATTTTGTTAAGTATTGTTCAAGACAAGTCATATGAGAATCTATGTAAATAAAAAGGAACGTTCGTTTCTGTATGTCTCTTATACCTTCATTTCATCCAATTGCAATATAACATTGATGAATGGTTGTATGCATGTCCGCGAAGGTGTTTGAGTTATTAAAATTGCTTCATAAGGGAAGTTGGAAAGGCATTTACAAACGTAAGAGATATATATTATCCTTTTTGCAATTTTCGACCAGAAAACTTTATATTTAAAAGGCATGTTCCCTTCAAGAATTTTAGGTCAGCTAGAAAATGGGGTTTGGCAAAAAATGAATCCTAAGGTTCATTGCGAGGGCTTAAGTGGTGTTATAAATGAATATCTCCGCTTTTTAAGTTATTGAACCTATAAAGTGGTAATTTGAAAGCCTGTTTCGTTTACAAAGATGAGATTCGCTACAGAAGAGTTTTTACAAAAATGTAACACCAAAGGATGTCGTGACGGCTTAAGAGAAGGGTGCTATATAGAATTGCACTCTATAACAAAAAATACAACGCACCAAGGAGGATTTTTCCCGATTGTAATGAAATTTTGTATGCAAAAACATTTGTAACGAACATGCGAATGATTAAAATTTCGTATCTGATGAACGAATAGCGGGAGCTATAGCGCATCGGACTTGCGCAATCAGCATGTGTCAATAAGAAGTGTTTCTCAATCTGATGGTCAAAATTTAAGTTGCATTGTGATTTAGGATAATTTTCAGAGAATGAAAAAATGCCTCACCGCAGGTTTCAAGCTTATTACGAGCAACTTTCAGAGTTTGAAAGATAATGTATCATTGAATTGAAGGAGGTAAGTTGGGCAAATCAGAGAATCGCTCGTCATATGTGTCCAAGCGTTGCGGTCATTAGAAGATGCTGGCAAGAATGAGTGGACACACAATGGCAGACTTTAGCATGACCCATGATGGTAGCGGTCAACCTATGACCACAGAAAATCGAGAGAACAGATTGATTGGCAGATTATCTGTCACAGGGCCTGATTAATCGTTATCAACCATTAGACTTGCGACCCGCACGCTAATGTCCACCATGACCATTAACAGACGTTTGATAGAGCGAAATTTAAGCTAGTACTGACCGCTACGGCACCTGCCACTCACGCCGGCACACTGCCGAGCAGGAATACAGTGATGCTTGGCTCTATCAGGTTCGAATGATCCTGAAGAAAAACATTTATTGTTTTTCAGCGTGGCATTTAATTAATGTAATTTTTTTAAAACAAAATATGTGGCTGTTTTAAATCTGTATAATTTAAAATTAAGATCACAGTTGCTCTCAGAGATATTCTAAAATTACCTTACTAATATCATTGATATCAATGGCATTGAGTAGGTCTTCTAAATCAAAACAATAGACTGAATAAATATTTCTATTTTTTTAAAAAAAATCTACAGTACTTTACTTTTTTTTAAATTATAACTCTATTATTTTGCTTGTTGATAAAGTAGTGTGGGGTATTATGCAGTATTTTAACTGCAATAGTGATATATGTTTTCAAGCCATTTGTTACAGTGCAAAATTTGGCACAATTTTTATAGAATTTATATGTTAAAAATGTATAAGGAAATTAAATCTTTGGAATGCAAATACGCATTTTTTTTTATATATTGCATTATTACAATTATTAATTTGTCTATGATTCTCGAGTCCAAATTTTTTAAAAGATTCATTTTTCAGAAATTGTTTCTTCAGCATACTATTATAAAATATTTGCAATTTATAGCATAATTACCAAGCACTTTACAAATTTGAACAATGACAAACATCTTTTGTAAATCATTAATCATCTGTTTTACGTCTTGAGAAGTAAATTCAGAGTTAGATTAATCATTAAATTTATCATCATGTCTTTTACTATATTGTATTTAAATTCATCAAATGCATCTATAGGCAAACCATATTTAACTGCAATTTTTGTAATAAAGTTATTTATATCTTTATTAATTTGTTATTAACAACATTGGTGTTATTAAAAATTGTTAATCTAAAATTAGTGCCTTTACTCATGGTATCTTTAAAAATTTTGTCCTTGATAATATTTAAGTTACTTGTAATTACATGGTGATGATAACTATAAATAAAATCATGATGGTCTTTACATTTACAATCACCTCTGTGTTGCGATAGTGAAATATTATCGTAATTCAAGATAAACCAGAGCCATATCATTTCATTATATTTAAACGTTTTTTAACCTTGGCATTCCTAAAAGGAAAAAAGTGACATATCTCTATTAAGGCACTAGTAAAATTCACGTTATTAAAAGATTCATCTATAAATAAGAAAGTACAGTAATCAATATTAGATTTATTAATTCTATTAATATATATATTGAATTTATGAATTAAAAATAATTTATATCCTTAATAATGTGTAATGCTTGACACTCCTTTAAGTAAACATTATTTAAATGTCATTAAACAATGCTATTTCCTTTTTATTTAGATCAAACATGAAATATTTGATCACCTTGATGTTAAAGGTTTTTTTAAATTTTCAAATAAAGGAATCTCTGCTTTTCCTCTTAACTTTTTACTTCTAGAAATTCATTTAAAATTCTTAGCTAATTTTGGGAAATCATTAAAAAATTATTAATATTTTATAAAATAATGTGTAATGTTTTCTTACCATAGTACATAATATTGAGACCGTATGTATACATTGTATAAAAACTGATAATAGAGAGATTTTTCCACCGAAAGCTATGGTTAGTGTTTAGAATAATCTTAATAATTGATAATTCAACATATTTAAAATCATTCAGATTGAAATGTCTTAGTTCATTTTTATGAGTATTATTAGAATTAGTGAAGTTTTTAACATTATGTCTAAGTTGATTAAAACTGACTTTACTTCTATTCGAGATGTGTCGTATATATTTATACTGACATGCCCCATAATTTAAAAGGTAAACATAATTATAAGCTTCACATAAGCTAAATTTTGTTTCAAAATCATATTTTAACATAGTGCAAATTTTATGTCTACTATCTTTACATCTATTGAATCTTAATTTAAAATTATTATTAATTATTGACATTACATATTGGCAATTATTAATATTATTGAAGGGAATGTTTTCATTTTCATTTGAAACTAATTTGTTCTGATTATCATTTAAAATATGATTATTAATGTGGTTTTTATTTAGATTTGTTTGAATCATAATTTTTGAGAACTGAATTTTTCTTTTTATCATGTGATGATTATGACTCCTTATGAACTGTTTATTCCAATAAAGTCTACTCTTGAATCTTTTAATCTTCAAAGTATTAATATTACTCTTATTATCGTAAACATATTTAACAAAAGTTAAATCCCTTCCCAAATTGTCATTTAATAATAAGTCATTAAATTCCTTCAAACTAACCAATTTACAATTTGCAAAAAGAAGAACCATAACAGTCAATTTAGAAATCACAAATTATATACTTAAAACCAACCAGTATAAAGAGAATGCCCAAAGCAAACTATTAAAAGATAGTTTTTAAAGACGCAATTTGATAGTAAAATATTAGAAACAAGAATTAGCTGATCTGATACATGGAAAAAAAACTACGTAGAAAAAAACATATATATAAACGATACAAAAAAAATCAGACATATAACTGTAAATAAAAAAAAATAAATGTGTATTTTTGTAACGATATACCTAATTAGTATATCCAAGAGAAAAAATTTGCTTTAAGCTGACCTAATTATCAGTTTCTAATACAAAGTTATAGGAAACCATTAATAGAGTTATAAGTAGCAAGGAAATTGATTTAAAATGCAAAACTAAGGAAACATAACTCCAATCACCCTAAAATAACACAATATATAGTATTACTAGCAAATTATAGCAAGCAGATAGAGCAAATTATACATATACAAAAATAATAGAGCAATTGTACATGACTAGGCAATATATAATACTAATATAACATACCAATGCTAAAAACTAAAAAAACATTGAATATACTAAAATAGGAACACAATTAAGTGATGCATATGCCTCGAATAAAAAAAAGTGCAGTATTTTAGCATATGATAGATAACAATAAAATATTAAAAAGTCAAGAATATTTGCCATAATTAGAATCTATTGAGAATTAAGAATTCAGAACTAGGCTGTAAGCCAAATTGTTTATTGTAATGAAAACAATGAGTAATTCATCCTCAAAAAAATTCATATCTACAATACACACTGGTGTCCAAAACTTAAACATAATTGATAATTATGTAAATAAAGAAGGAAGTGTAAATCAGAATAGCGGGAAACGTGATATGCGAGTGTAAAATGGTTATATAATAAGGAAGCAAATCAAAAGAATAATAATAATAAATTTTATTATCCAAAGTAGCAGTTTGAAAGAAAACTGAGCATAGCAAAGATTCACACTTTAAAGAAAAAATAAAGAAAATATTAAATAAATACTGATGATACAGTTTAATAAGGCGTGTGGTCACCTCTGACATCCAAGAACGCTGCACAGCAATTTACCATACTTGCTATGAGATGTTGAATGAGTTGTGGACTCAAACGGTTCCAAGCTTCTTGTAGAGCTCTCTTCAGTTCTGTAATGAAGCTTGGTGGGTGCGAAAGGGCTGCAATTTGTCTCCCGAGCATATCCCATACATGCTCGATAGGATTTAAATCAGTGGAGTTCGCAGGCCACGACTTGAGCTGGATGTTTCCCGTTTCAAATAAGTCATCAATCATCACCGCTCGGTGACATGGCGCATTATTATCCATGGATAGGAAGTCAGGACCGAAAACACCTCGAAACAAGCGAACATAATAAGACTCAAGAACTTCGTCTCTATATCTGTGAGCAGTCACAGACCTCGTGTCAAAGAAATGGAGGTCTGTGCTGCCATCCATCATGATGCCTGTCCATACCATTACTCCCATGGATGGAAAATGATGTCTTTCCATTATGTTTCCTGGTTCAAAACTTGTTCCGCGTTCTCTCCATATCGTTACACGCCGAGAATCACTACTCAGACTAAACCGTTACTCAACACTGAACATCACATTGTCCCAGTGTCCCACACATCAATGTTGATGTTTCAAACTCCAGTTCAAACGAGCGCGTTTATGCACAGACGTGAGGGGAATGCAAACTGCTGGTCTTCTGGCACACAGGCCAGCATGATTGAGTCTCCTGCAAACAGTTTGTCTCGAAATTCATATTCCTGTAGCAACTGTGTGCGCCGAACCCAGTGCTCTGGCATTACTGCCCCTTTGATGTCACGCACTTATTACCAGATATCGGTCTTGGCGAGTGGTTGTGACTCTTGGTCGACCTGATACTGGTTGTCGGGTAATATCTCCCGTTTTTTTAAACCTCTGCAACAGTCTTGAGATCGCAGGCTGGTCCACATTTAGAATTCGGCACACTTCGGTTTGTGATCATGAGCATTCAAGCATTGCAACGATTCTTCCTTTTGTAAACATGTCCAATTGGCGTCTTTGGGCCATCATTCACCTTGTTTGATGGTTAACAACGTTCCTTCGCACAGCAGTTGCACGAAACTTGTCTGACCTGCCTATGCTGCGGGAATCGATTTCTCCGAGTTCCGACATGTGCCGGTGTTTCGCGGAGGACGTAGTCGAATGAAAAGTTTTGCATAAACCCAATCTTTCTTCTTCACCCAATTAATATCCACAAGAAATTTGGAATGATTTTACGAATATTTACTCCATGTATTTCGCATTTTACGATTTATGCTTAACTTTTGGACACAAGCGTATATATAATCTCTCTGTCTCTCCCCTTTCTCTCTCTGTATATATATATATAGTGTACTTCGCTAATGCAAACATTTGATAGTACGAACCTCTCGCTAATTAGAAGTATATGCTCAGCCCCTAGAATAACTCTTGATATTTCAACCTAAACATTACGTTTTAGTACACTAAATATTTCGAAGTAAAATCTGTGGTAGGCCGGAATACAACACGCGTGATCTAATAAAACTCTAGGCAATCCTCCATCATGTAGAAAACAGGTTGGATCTTACATGTTTTGTATTGTATTGATTCTGCTAGTCTCTTTTAAAGTAGCCCCTTTGATGACTATTGAAATTGACTCCAATAACTCTGATGGAAGCTGAAGTTTCACTAAACAAACTCTGTAACTTTTCCCTTCAAAATCGTGTTGATGTGAATTCTTTAAAAGCTTCATTTATTCTAGAAAAATATATTAAATGCCATAAAGCAAAAAAAAAAAAAAAAAAGATAACATATTTCCCACAAAAAATTATTTATATGCAGTATGTGTTTTTTCAATGTTTTTTTTTTATAAATAAATGTATTCTTTTAATACTAGACTTTAAATTCTGCATAAAAGTTTTAATTATATAATATGTACTTTTTAAAATTGCTTTAAATAATTTTATACATGTGTACACACAAAGGTTGTTTTATTACATAGTTTCAAATTTAAATGAGTTAGAAAAAAATTTCTCTTCGTGCATTTTGGGAGTTTGTTCCTACCCTCTTCATAATTCGAAGTTTTTCTTTAGTCCTTTCAACTTCGAATTATTGGCAGTATATATATATATATATATATATATTATATATATATATATGTGTTGTGTGTGTGTGTGTGTGTACGTTTTTATGTTTTAATTTTATGTTCTAGTTTAAATTCATTATTTTTTTGTTTGTATGATAAACTGTATAATCGTAAGAACATTATATTCCTTTACTAAAATTATTGACATTTTTTTTTCATTCATAAAAAAGATTAATAATAATTACATACAACTATGCAGCGTTAAATATAAATATTTGATAAATATGTATTTAAAACTCATGAAACATTAATATTGGTATAGTTTGTTAGTATTAATTCCCTGATATGGGATACGAAAAGGAACAAAACAAAAATCCTTTTGGTATTTCCCCCCCCCAATTTTTAAGAAACTGCTTTCGGAGCACACAATAATAGAAAATTTACCACATGCCATATTTGACTTTTAAAACACTTTTGAATCTCCTAGAAACGTATCTCAGTGATGGAAGCTCAGATAAAACTTTTAGTTATGCATACAGTTCCTGTCCAAAAATAATAAAATATCTTCAACGAATACAGGGAATAAATACACCATGGTTTCCTTGCTTTCCAAAGGATTTGTTGCTAGGAAACATGGTTTTTGTTATGTCCCATGAGACTTTTGGTTGAAGTATATTCAAAAACAATAATATATTGATACCATTGTTTTGGTCTATTTGACTTTTTTTGATTTCTTGTTTCCGTGCAACGCAGCTAGGAATTGACCAACCAGATAAATACTCACAGAGGGTAATGCTATTTTTTAAAGAATTTGGACAATCTCTTTTTACCCTGTTTCATTGTTGTTCAGCTAGGCACATGTTGCATTCATCCAGTATGAGAATGATGGTCGTTGAGCCGCAGAAGTATTATGATTTAACTTTTATTTTTTGTGATATGCTTTGACAGAAATGTGCTTGATGATTTCATATAAATAAATTTTTCTTTTTCAGTTTTGAAATATCATATTTCGTGAGTTAGATATGAAATGAAAAAGCATAATATATCACATTATTATTACATTTATAGCTGAAGTAAGTACTACACTTCCATTACAGCTACGACAAATCCAATATCATGGACTCTAAGCAGTTGTACATGTCTATTTTATAACTTCTATTTGAACATTAACTGATTATTTGACAAAGCTTGGAAGTTTGTTTCGCAATCCTACTTAGGGCTAATTTTGGAGGCACACCTATATCTCATGCTTCCTTAAAATCCTTTTAGAGATTTTATGTATATGTATATATATATATATATATATATTAACTACAACTATACTGAAACATATTGAATGAGTTCATATAATGTGTGACTATTTTTGCAAATGGAATTAATACTCAAGTAAAGACTCTGTGCATCAAGTACAAATGTAATATCTTGCTAAATTTGTTACCCATATAAAACGAATGCTAATAGGAAAGAAATATATATTTGTAGTAAGAGTAGAAATTTGACGCAATATTTATCTCCTCCCTCTCCATCGTCCTTTTTATCATATTAAAAACTTAAATCTTTCGTGCACATCATAAATGTTTTGTTATGTATAGATTATAGAAATTAATATACAAAGATTAATTATACAATCTAAGGTTTTTCTTGGCTTGAATAACAGTATGAGATAATAAAAGTGGAGTTTCGGTTAATAATCTAGCAGAATTGTGAACAATAATAATAAATATTCATTCTAGGTAACTCTAGAAACTAGTTGAATAAAATAAGAAGGTACTTATGAACGTATGATATATTTAATTATGCATAAATTTTCGTTTTGTCGCTTATCTTCCTTTTACATGTTTTACTTCTGGAATTCATAAATTGAAATTGATTTTAATGTATTTCACATAAACATACACATTAAGTTAAAGCAGTAATTTAAAAGAGAAATATATGTTATAAGTAAAACCCATGCATATAGCATTTTTTAGATAAAAAAATGGCTTTCCATTTTTTTTATTATTTTATATGTTATTGCATTAATTTTTGTATGGAAATCAGACTGAAACTTAAAGTACGTTTCTTCAAAATGAAGTCGCTTGATGGAGATAACAAATTTGAGACTGCAAACTTCAAATATAGAGCAATTTAAATGTATCTTGTTTGCAAGCCGTTTCAGTAATTTTGGAATAAATTTTACTTGGTTAAAATATGAAATTGAAAAATATTGGATGCTCTAGGGAAAATTAATTTCCTAGGTACAAATTTCACAACGGTAAAGCTCATGTGACTCCCTTTGTAAAGGAAATTGTGCGTCAAAATTACTAGTGGCAACTGGTATCACCTAGGGAGTGCCGCACTAAAACGTGATACCAGATCCTTGGGAATATACTAGGTCTGCAAATGTAGAAATACTAAACCGCAACCTCATTAGAGAAAAAAAAAGAGTGAAAAAATATTTGATGCTGCAAAACAGATGCATACAAGTAGAGCAGCGACATAAAAAGTGACGTATATTGTAAATTATAAATCCAATATTTAATATATTCGTACCATAGGAAAAATGTTTTAAGTGATAGAACAAATGCAGATTAATTTATGTTCAAAATATACTGAAGAAAGAAAATATTATTACAAATATATTTAGTTCAACCATACTTTTAATTTAATCCCCACTTGATGTTATTTGATTCACTAAAAACATGAAATTATGAAAAAGTACAGCTAAAAAAAATGTGGTGTATATATAATTTTAAAAATGAGGGTTCAATTAAATATCCTGCAACAGAAAAAGCGAAATTCTGAAACTAAAAATCAAGAGCAACAAACCAATAATATATAGAGACAGAGGTTAACCATAAAGGAAAACTATTAAGTTTTCAAAAATTTTTACTGACTTAGAATGCAAAATAGGGTTAAACTTGCTTAAAAGGACCCCTTACATTTGCATTTTTTCCAACAGATGCTCCCATAACCCCTATCGTATATTGAAAAAATATTAAGTTCAACATACACTTCAAATAACGAGCATATTTGACGACTAATATAGAAAATATTTAAGTTAAACTTATAAGTGACAATTTTATTGAAACACAATTTTAATGAAAACAAAAACTGAATATTGTGAGAAATAGTGAATAGACACTAAATGTAGAGTAAAAATATAAAACTTGCAAACAAGTTCTTAATTATTTCTTATATTTTCAATACATTCACATTTCAAAAACTAAACTGGAATTTAACCTTTCGCTAGGCGCGCTTCAAGAAGTTCAAATTTTAGGAGCGTGGCATCTCTCTGATGCATTAACTCATACTTATGCTTGAAAATGAATTAATTATTTTATTGGTGAGATCTCACGCTAAAGTGTAATGTTATATCTAAATTATTGAAATAAGATGCAGCGTTTGTTACTGAATATATATCTTATTTTTTATATTATCTATAGCATTACCTACTTCTAAAAATAATCGATATTTACTGAAGTAAAAGATAACAGATAGAAGTATGTATCTATACCTGTAGCACCAAAGCATTCAATGGCCCTTAGGGATTAAATGATACAAAACACACACACACACACAAAGTTGCTATAATAATTTTAAAAGAGAGAAAGGGAAAAATAGGAAACTGGTTCAAAAAATGAAAAAAAATAATTAGGTTCACAAGTGAATTCGTACATGGAAAAATTTTTAAAAAAAAACATAGGATCATTGGAATTTTGTTTGGTAATTAACTCAATGAACAAACTAGTCATGCCTTTAAAATTAATAAAAAAAAATATTTAATGCTGAAAGCATTTTGGGATAAATTATTTTGGCTTAAACTTGACTCTGTTAGGCACATATGTATGTTATACACGCACTAATGCAATATTTAAGATATAATCAGAAATACCAATTAAAACAAAAAGCACATTAAAAAAGCAGCTAATAGTTATCATTGCCACCACTACCAATTCACCTTTTCAGATCCTTTGTTGCAGTCTTCACAAATCATGTTTCAATGTTCAAGGCACATGAGTTTTTCCTATTTTACACAGCAAAATTTCGATAGCCATCTTTTCTTGATCTTCAAAATTCTTGGTGTTTTTCTTTTGGTCTTTTATCTTGAACAAAGCGTTGAACATCAGACATTTTTTAATCCTGATTGGTAAAGGATGAGACATGTGAATATCACTCTCAAGCCGTCGTCGCAGATGACGTCTTCACGCGGCATTTCTCAGATACATTTCAATTTCCTGCAGAAAAACCATTTTAAAAAAGTTTCAAAATACTTGTTTCGAGTTAATTTAGTATGAAACTGAAAACAACTCGCTTTGTAATGAAAAAACTTGAAAATTAGCGAAAAATTGAAAAGATGAAAAAAAAATTGCGTTGTTGGGCTCGCAGCACCCATTGGATTCAACGGTCCCCGCCACCGAATGTAAGACCGTTCACCGTAATCTTAGCACTGAACCCTAGTTCCAGGGATGAGTCATAAATAGAAGAAAGAGAGCCTAACTCTCGCTCACTGATTATACATAACAAAAATAATTTTACTATGCATTTCAGAGATTCACGCGCATAACGTAGGGTTAAAATGTAAATACGTCTAAAAAATGCTTGGAAGTATGTGTATGTGTTTTTCTAATTTTGATACTATATGATGCTGACGTTTTAAAATGCATTTACTTTACAAATGTATACCAGTGGTCTTCAAATTCACAGGACCCCTAGAATTTGAAGGTGTTTTCTTGGAACCACTAGAACTAGAAAGTGTTTTTGTAGAACCCCATATATATACATAGAAGAATATATCTCAAAATAATATTTAAAGTAGATCACACATTATAGGTACTTTACGTAAAAGCAATTAAAAAAGTAGAGCATGTATAATTAAAAAAAATTAATCTATATATTTTTTAATATAATTTACTCATTAGTATTAATAATTTGTGCACCAAGTGTCACTTGCCCATGCATTATAATTAGTAACCACTGGCGTAGCTAATTATAAGTGGGCCTTGAATCAAAATTCCTTAGGGGCTCTTTTCTGGATCTTTTAATACTGTACGATTTTTTCTAGCGCATTTAGGATCCCTTGTAACTTGGGAACCCCGTAACATTGATACGGTGGTGGCTATGACTGGGATCTGAATGCAATTAAAATGCTTATAGCTGTGTGAGAAAAACTGTATTTTGCATGAGAATTCGCAACAGAACTTTCAGGAGCTGCACTTGCTTAAATTTAGATTTTAACATGGAAAATGTGATATAAGCTGCTTCTTCTTCTTCATTATAAGTGTTTTTCCCCACAAATGTAGAAATGTGTATTTCCCATTAGAAAACTATTTAATTTTGCAAGACATTGTGCTAACTAATGAGTATAAAATTATTTTAAAAACCAAGATATAGTCAACAATAGAATGCGCACAATCTAGTAGGAAGTATATATCTAAAGATAAAACGTTTTAATATTGTTTTTTTATGTTATAATAATTTTAAAGGGTATTGAAAAAAGAGGTATTATATATAATTTAAGTTTTCGGTTTTAATGAATAGGATAAGATTTAGATACTTGTAATGATACAAACTTCAGAAAACGTGAATTCATTTTTTTTCATACATATTTATAAGTTTCTATTCGCTTTTATTTTATTTTGACTCGTGGAACCCCTGGTTATGCCATATGGAACCCCAGAGTTCCATGGAACACAGTTTTAAGACCATTTCTGTATTCTATATATAAAAATATTACCCAATTTTTCTTAAAAAATATTAGCCGAAACTAAAAAAAATATGAATTTTTGTGGAGAAGGTCTTTGAGCTATCATCTTTGTTACATCCAACGGTTGGTTCTACAGCAAATAAACTTCGGCACCGTTCAATAAATCACCAAGTTGGCCAGGTGGTTACCGAAAATGATGCCAACTTAGCTCTATCCCCAAAACTCCGCTATGTTTCCTTTTATTCGCCATGATAATGTAAGGAGTGGCGTTGATTGCGAATATTATAATTTTAACATAAAAACATAAAACAGAAAGTAATATTAACAAATTAAAATATACAGATAGTATTTACACTATTTTAAGCGTTTATTATACAAAATTTGTAACAATATGTTACTTTTGCTTAGCAGAGATTAGCTTAAGAAGGTGTTTTCAAAATACGGGTGACGGGGATCATAATTAAAAAAAATCAGTTTTATCAGATATTAGACCTTTAGATGTTAAATTTAACAAATATGTTTATTTTTGTTCAGATGGGATATAAAAAAGCGTTTTTTTTTAATTTGTAATTCACTTAAAATTATCTCATTAAAAACTTATTTATCATTCAATCTGTATTGTTAAATTTTTCAATTTACCAGTGTCAAGAACGGGCTTACCAATTAGTATTTTATAAATCAGTAATATACTGCGAAATTATTATATATGTAAATGGATGATTTATATAAAGTTTAAAAAAATTAAAGGATTTCGTTTATAAGTTTATATTACAGATATCCATACGTACATTTTATAATTCCATTATTTTTTTTTCAAAATTGTAATACATTTTCTAATACTTATTTTTATCATTCATCGTATTTACGATGTAATTGTTTATAACCATTTCCTAAATACACGTAATTATTATTTTTCTGTATTACTTTTTAAATTTAAAAAGTTAATTAAGGAAATTGTAGATAATTATTTTAAATCCCAATAAATATTATACAATAAAACTCTACATTTAAAACATAATTGTTTTGATTAAAAAAAGGGAAATTTTTAAAAAGCCAGCACTTTGCGTCATCTGAAAAATCCTATTTTTCTTATATTTAAGCAGAATTCCGCGAATATGTCATAAAAATATACGCTTAGAAAAGAAAATGTTTGCTCATCTTTCTCAGTAAAACAAATTTGTTTCGTAAATATGATAGAAAAATCTGAGTTGCCAAATTTGATTCCGAAAAATTATTAAAAAAAAATCATTGCTCATAAATTTATTTAAAAATAGTTTCATATCGTGAGTTGAAAATGCTAAACATTTGTATTTAGACGCGCTTAGAAAAATAGATACTGTATAGTTATATACATTTATGTGTGTGTATGTTTAATAACTTAATGTTAAGGTTTAATTCTAATTTTATGTCTTTTATCTAAATCATTGTAACGAATGCACTTTTTGGAAACGGGTTTATTTTCAGTTGGCATTAAATGACCAAAATCTTTTTTTTTTCCCATCAGATATTCTTCATTAAAGTAATTAGACTTTGACCTTTTAGAAGGATTTATTTGTGATTTCTAAAAGTTACTAATAATTGCTTTCACTTGCACTCGTATAACTATAGCATTCCTATTATATTTTTCTTTGTTCTCTCATTTTGAATGTACTATACTGCTCAAATTATTTGGGGCCAATGGGAAAAAAATGTAATTTTTTGTAAGTCCTTACTTTTTTTATCATTGCATACCTTAAGTAGACTAAAAATTCTGTGTATTATCACGAAATATGTCTTCCATTAGCAGAAATGACCTCTTTAACACCTTTTGGCATTAACTCCACTAGAGAAGCAAACATGTTCTAGATTTCATCATTGCGGAAAAACATTAATATAGCCCTTTTTTATCATTGATCCGTTGACGTGAAATTCATCCAAACGAAACAATTCTTGAGAATATGCCATACGTTTTGAAAAGGATTTAAGTCTGGGAAATTTCCAGGCTAATTGATAATTCTTTTATTTTTTTATTTTTCAGCATAAAAGTATGGACCAATTTCGAATTGTGACAAGGGGTAAAGTCATGTTGAAATGTCCCATTAAATGTTCCCATGCAATTAACAATTCTACAACATAATATTTCTATATATTTGGCATAATTCATCATACCTTTAAGAGGCGAGCCAGACTAAAAGTGCCATTTGTTGTGAAAAAAAAACGCAAAAAGCGGTTTAGAAGGGTGCTTTACACTCTATTGGATATAATCTGGTAACTAAGTTCCAATTTCACTCCGTCTTTCTGCACTTGATTTTTATCCTTAAACAAAAAATGTTTCATCACTGAAAATCACCTCCTTCCAATCGTTAACAGTCAATGATCGGTATTTTTTGCCCGATGTTAAACATTTTTTTTTCATTATTTACTGAGTTAGAAATAGTTTTTTTCCAATCTTGTTGCCTTAAAGCCACCTTTCAGGAGACTTTTCCGTGCAGTTGAAGAACTCTTTTCAACACCATTACCCAATAAGTCACTTCAAATGTCTGTGCTTGCTTTTATTCAAATTTTATCAATTCTTGTATTAGTTTTCCGCTTTCGCCTACGTTTTCTTTCTTTTTGGAGACGATGGTCCAGAATCTTGAAATGTTCATAAAACTCTTGAAACACTCAATTTGATCACACAAACTGCCATAGCTATATCTCTCGCAGTTATAGAAATGTGTTCATTAAGGGCGATATATTTAGAGCGGTTCCTCATATATCCACCTCTGAACAATTAAAAGTATCATGTGTTACACAAAACGCAGAATTGAAATTGCCAACTACCTTACTGAAAGGCTCACAACTGAGCTCCTGATACACTAAAACGAATAACTTATATTCAAAATCGGTCTGTCACACTACCTAAAGGCGGATATAACAGATTTGAGATGGTTCGGGGAATCATTAGTAATAACATACCAACTCAAACAAGAAAAACATGTTTGTCCCAATTATTTCGAGCAGTATAGTAGAGAAGTGGATAATCATGTCTATTTTTTCTTTAGTTCTTGAGTGGAGAGGACGCCCAAAGCTACTTTCCTGATGTTAAAATTACCTCAATCGTGTATGATTTAATTTTTATCAAATATTTTCAATGGCAAAAGCTATGTATTTCAAAAATTGAAAGATGAGTGTTTTTATAACAGGATGATGCAATCTTGCATCAACCGCATGTTCGGACCAATCGGAAGAGACTTTAAAGGAAGTCTGCATTACATTCTCCGGTAAACAAAAATTATAAATGTACAAGATCTCGAGAGTGAACAAAGATTATTTTGTGGAATGTTCTAGATGTATCTTGTGTTTGTACATCGGTATTTGCATTGTGTTTCGCCACTGATCACTGTGAGTGTAAAATAAAATGTGCGTGTAAAAATACCAAGCCCTTTCATCCTTTCCACGACAGCCACAACCAGATTATTTGAATAATGAATGCCTTCAATTAAGGTATCCGACTACGTTTGGAGACCTACTTTTTAAATTTTCTAAAAATCAGTAAAATTTTTACATTTTTAGTTTCATTTTTATGCACTATAATAAAAAATACAGTTAGAAATAATATACATACATAAACATTTACAAAAATTTAAAATTTTAAAGAAATTTTAATTAAATTTTAAAAAATTTTCAAAGGCTCTATTTTTAAAAATAATTTATATTTTACAAAAAAAGCATTGCTGCAGCACAATTTTCAAACACATTTCTAGAGGTTGTAAGTTTTAAATTATTTTTTTAAATCAAATGTTATAGCTAATCGAAGTTACAAACTTTGAATTTCATTCAAATTTTCGATACTTTTATAAGGAAATCCAACTATAAAATCACTAAAAATTGTTCAATTTCTTAGCTGGTAGTTCAACCTCTAGATACTATTAATAACATTTGTGTAAAATTTCATACAAGTATCTCTATTGGTTTTTTAGATATTACATTAGAAATACCAAGAAATTTACAAAAAATAGTTTTGAGGAAAATAAATTTAAACTTTATAAATGCAAATTTTAAATAAATTGTGACTAGTACATACTTAAAACTCTCTTGATTTATATTTCACCCCAGACTTTGATATTTTGTTAATTTTTTTCTTTCTTTGGACCCTATTTTTTTTTTCTGGCTGATTTTGAACAAGGTAAAAAATGTCGTTTCGAGTCACTGACTCGAATTATGTCCAAAAATTTTGTAGTCACGCAGAGTATAGTAACCCGCATTTATGCCAAGGGCTTTCAATACCTCCAACAAACCATTGAAACCTTTATTAAAAATAATAACGACAATATAGGCATTCAAAGAAAATGTTTTAAGCTCAATGGGTTTCCTTTGGAACAATTTGCCACAAACAGCCATTAAACGATTCATTTGTATTCTGCGTTTTACCGTGGAGGCACTTCTGTAGCAACTGTTTGTCACACAACTTCATGTATTCAGTTTTAACAACATTTAAAAGTTTTACAGAAAGGCCAGCAATTTTTTCTAAAATTTTTTGCCGGTTGCCTTTGATCGATGATATGCACACCAACTATCAGCTCTGGTTGGACACTGTCCATGCATGGGTTTTTCACGGCTGGAGCAACAATTAAAAATGCGGCTATTGTAGCACTTCGCATTGCCTCGATGTTATGAGTGTTACTTCTAAAGGCAATGCCGTAGTAATTTTGTATTTTGTCTACCGAAACATCGGTGAGTTTTCCTTTCCCACTAAGGCCTTTTTGGTTTTTTTAAGCTTTCTTAGCCGGCTACCTACTCTTTTTTGGATGTATCCTATACACTCATATTTGGTGACACTGTTCATACCATACACATCTTTCACTGCAAGGTATCCTTGGAAATCACCATCACCATAGAAAGGGACATATTTGAGATTTCTCGTGGTAGAACTGTCAAAGATTATATATGCTCCAACTGATTCCATGCTTGAAGCAGATCCGATATGATTGCAAGAACATGCATGTCCAGCTGTACTCTTAAAACGTTTCAGTCTGTTGCAAATTCTGCAAAATTTAGACATTATCTCCGAATCCAGAAGCTTCCCTGTGTCAATAGGTAATACTGCAACGCAACCATTCAGGGATGAATGACCGCGTTTTTGCCAAGTATCATCTACAGATACTCCGCATTCTGCGACTACCATGTTGGAATCTTCTGTAAAGTTTCTCACTTCTAAAGCAGCGCCTTTCATGGCATCTTTAGCTGTTGGTGTAACAGCAGCCAAGATCTTTTTTTCACATGGTATATATGCCGCTTTTGCCACACATGGCATATTCAGCGTATCACACAGCTTTTTAGCTGAAAAATATCCTCTGCCAATTATTCGCATTCCACAAACAAATTGCAAATTTATAGCACTTTGCTTGTTAAGCATTTCAATAGATGAAAAAGAGACTATGAAATTGCATTTGGAACATTTTACTGTTATATTGGAAGCCAATCCAAACAAAGAATCTTCATACATACACATATTTTTCTCGAAACACTTGGGGCAACACAAAGTGGAAAATACACTTGCCAAAATATTTAAGTCAAATATTCTGTTTCCTCTTAATGTTCCATTTAAACATTCATTGTTCTGAGAAAAGTCCTTCAAGTAATTCAGTTTTCGTTCACTGCAAGCATGAATGCTTTCCACTTGCTTTGGTTTAGAGAATCTATTACCTGCAAATTTTCTCTTTCGAGAAGCTGATTTAACTTATTTGTTTCCCATTATAGTAAGGTAAAACAAAAAGCCTAATATCAAGGAGCAATAAACAATAAAAAAACTATATAATTAAAGCGAAAAAAGTTAAGTTTTTAGAAGAAATGTAAGAGCAAAATTTGTAAGACGCAAACCAAAATAAAAACGAGTGAGGTCATAAGAAACAAATGTTGTCAATCCCATAAGTCAAAATAAAATATTTAAATTGTTGCCAATCAATAAAATAGTTTTAAAAGTTCTCAGGTATTGTTTTTAAATTTAAGATGTGATAAAAAAGCGAAAATTAGCGATAAAAAACATGTTTTGAAGTCAACTTCCGGTATCTTTTGACAGCAGTAATAATGTTTTAAACACCTGTAACTTTTATTTTTCAAATTATCGCACAAACAAAACAAAGACAGATTTAGAAAGCTAATTGTTTGAATTTTTAAATGGTAAAATAAAAAGAAAACGCGATTATTGACGTAAAATGACGTTTTCAACGTAGTCGGATAGCTTACGCCCGTCTATATATTTTCATGCGTGTGTGTTCCATTGGTATATAATTATAAGTTAATAAATATTGAAGTTTTAATACACCCGTTTATATGGTTTAGATATTTATGAAATATTATTAAACTATGTGAGATGAATTTTATTTGCTTATGTGTGTATGCATTTTCTTTTCAAAACACCGACGAGTTTCTATGCATTTCAAAGACTTGCATTCATTTCCTTCGAACAATACTTATCCATGGTGAAAGTCAGGCAAATATTTATTGCCTTCTATATTTGCATTTCTTGAAAAACCTTTGGATGTCATGGACCGTGTTTCACCGTTAGGGGAATGCTAGAACTTTTAACTTCAGATACCAATAAAAGCATAAGTTCCAAAAACAGTACCTAGGAAAAGAAGAATGCGGCACTCTCTGCTTTAGCAAGAAAAAAAATAAAGCTTTTGAAACACGGTTTCTGGTATGTCCTGAGAGATATTTCCTCTGAAGTTATCTTCTTTTTCTACCCAAAGAACAACAAAATAAAAATAAAAAAGACAGTCTGTTGTTTTTGCGTTCTTTGCTTTTTTTTATCTTTCTCTGTTTTATGGTAGTCAAGGTAGACGTGGAACCGAAATAGGGATATAGGGATAGAATTGCTGTCGTTCAGTCGAATTACCGTATCGGCATTCTTTGATCTCAATCCTTTTTCATCCCGATTTTCCTTTCTCCTCGCATTACAGGATTTTGGAATGATTCATATCCAAGTATCGAATGGATCATGAAAATAACTTCAAAACATGGGTTGCTTCTTCGAAACATTTTCCCATTTTTCACAAAAAACCCGTTTTTCTCTTTTATTTCAAAATACTATATAAATATTATATGGTCTGAATATTGGAATGATGGTTGATATAAATAAAATAATGCTACGATTGAAATGATTTTATATTTTCAGCTATCGTTAACAGATATTAATTTAGTAGAATTATTTCTCTCTCTTGGTTAATTTTTAATTTTGTGTATGTTGAGATGTTTTCTCCCTTCTTTTGAAACATACGCTAAAAATACAGCAGTATAATAAAAAATGTATGTCATTTATCATTTTCTGAATACAATACTTGTATGAAAACATTACATTTATACGAATTTATATATTTACAAGCTACATTTTACAAATTTTAGTGCGTCTACTTATTTAACTCAACAGCAAACATTTAAATTTCAGGTTTGCAGCATTCATTTTCCTGATGATCATATATTGAATACGATAAGGCTGCTCTGTAAGCAATATAAATTTTAAATTTTCTATTGTATTCTGTTATCTGTTTGATAATTACGTACGTAAAAATTAAATTGATTTTATTGTGTCTAAAAATAAGGTGCAATAGTTTAATGTTTGTTATAATCTCAGAGAAAAATATTTGTCAAAATATTAGTAGTGCCAGTATAACCACACTCATGCACATAATTACGGGTACCACTTTTAAAAATGCAAAAAAAAATGTATAAAAGTATTAAAATTTGTGGAAATAAAAATTTAAAACATTTAAATTATTTCAAAATTTGAAATATTTACCAATTATTTATTTAAATTTATTTTTTCTTAAATGTGTATTTTTTTCTTTTCTTCAAATATTGTATAAATTAAATTTTTAAATATAAACATCTAATCAAAAAATGAATGTTTAACTGATACTGTGTCCTTTTATTTTTTTGATGAGCAAAGTACCTTAGATAATAAGATTTTCTAAAGATATAATAAGTATTACTATTAGGAATACCTCTTTATCCCATAAAAATTAAGATTTTAGGACTAATTTCAACCTAAATGTTATAAGCAATCATTTTGCAACAATATATTTTTATATAGAACAAATATTAATACCTGAACATGAGATTACCATAGAGAGAGCCGAATTTTTTCAACACGAAGAGTCTTACGTTTTTCAACGTAGCCATAATAAAGAGAATTTTCCACAAAAAGTTAAGTAGTTATATGAAGTGCATGTGGACGTAACACATCCGGGATAAAATGGCTAAAACAATACGGAACAATTTTTTATCGTCACCTAAAGACTCAATTCTAATATAAGAATTTCGTGCAAAATACTTGAATATTTCTAAGATTTGAACATTCGTGAGAATTATTACTGTATCTTTCTTTCAAATATTAAGGATTATTTAAAAATAAGTAAATTAAGATATAGGAATAATCTATTTTTTCGCCAAAACTTGCTTTGTTTTAAATAAACCGTATTTTTAAAAATTGTTTTGATTAAATGTATATTAATAATTATTTTGTACATCAACTCAAAATAACTAGCATATTTTACTTTTTATTTAAAAATTTTGCATTTTAATTCTAATTTTTTTCCAGTAATTAGCAATAAAGTTTTAATTTTATGAATGTCAGCCGCATTCAAAACATATACATAAACATTTTTTTATTTCATTATAAACTTATAAACTTAAACTCAAAATAAAAGTTTTTTCCCTCAATGACTCAATGATTAAATGACTCTGTATGTGAGTATGCCTTTCCTTTTCCATGTATCATCAAATTTCTAACAAATTTAGAAAAGTTCTTTTCGAACAAACCTACTTAAGCTCTTCATCCATAACCTCAAAAATTGCTTTTCTGGATTCCAGCTCCTACCCAAGTAATTAAAACTCTTTATCCCGCTTCATTGACATTCCAATACGAGTATACCCCCACACAAACCGCTTGTTCGATTTACTAATTGTTCACCGCAATGGTTTCTGAAATTGTTTGAGAACATTGTTCCAAACTGCTCAACAGATTATTGAACGTTCGATGGCTTCACTTCATTAGGACATAATCAGGACAAAGAGAAATTTCCTGTAGTACTTTATTAGAGAGGGCAGTGATCAAATTTTATAGATAAAAGTACTTTTAATTTCAAAAGGTCGAATTAGAAGAATGTTTAAGCATAGCAAGCCAATTCTTCGCAAAGTTACTGTTCTTATTATTTGTAATTTATTTGGTTATTTTTAATTAGCTTCTTGTTAGCAATTTCTAAATCATAGTCGCCTGGATTTTTTTTAATGTTGAACGTTTTTTAGTGAATTTGCGAGTTTAAACATGTTTTGTTTTTAAAGAATCCATATGGATAAAGTAGAAATTTCTTTCTTACAACGAAAATTCACAACTTGATTCGTTTTTATAAGTTGCAGTTTTTCAAAAACAGGTAATCATTTTTTTGTAATTACATGTATTTTTTTGTATTACATCATAAACAAAATGTTTAAGATAAACATTTAAAAATTAAAATAATATTTAAAAGTGTATTATTATCCCTGTGAGCACATGAATGAACCTACGAAAAGCTTTGATTAAATTATTGTTGATATTTTTAAATTATTAATCTCATTTGATTAAAACTCACGAATTTGAAAAAGAAAATAATATGTGTTTGCATGAATTATGAAGTAAATAAATAAATAAATGATTTATTCATTATTACTGTTAAAACTGAAAACACAAAAATAAATGTCATAGTTTAACACATTGAATAAAATATGTAGAATTTCACATATTCTGGTATATCCAATAAAATTAAAACATACTTCAAACTGTTTCTACTGATATGTTTTCCAATTTGATCATCACATTTATTAGTGATTTCTCTACGAATTAAAAATATTCCAAGTTTTAAGTAAATCAATCAAATTAATTTACCTCTAGATAGTTATACAGTAAAGAGATTTTTTATAGGGCAGTAAATTTCAAGGACACACACACGCACAACACACACACAGAGAATTACAGAACTATGTCTTCATTCGATCTATTTTAGTTACATTAAAATAACTGATGTTATATATTTATTGAAATCAATGTTATGCATTTTTAAATTGTTTAAATTTCATCTGTAGATTTTTTTTAAAAAAAACGTACTCAGTTAAATCAAAGCTTGCTAACAATATATTTTCATAGATCTTGAACATGCGGGAAAAAAAGGTGATAACAAATTGCAGATCAAACATTTCTCAGTTATATTTCTTTCTACTCCTCATCGTTGGGAATAATTTATATATTTGCCAAATTAGATGCAAATGCAGATGATTGTATGTTTATATGAAGTAATGAGGAAATGAATGTATTAAAAAATAAGATCAAATTTATATACTAATCAGTACTCAATCATAAAATTTATTTAAGTTCATTAACAACTATTTTGTATCACTAGTGTGACACTAGTTTTAAGAGGACATGGTACGAGTTGAGCAAAAATTTTTAATTTAAGGATTTTCAAATTTTTTGTTTGCCTCCTATGTGTGTATACTATGTAAAACCGATTTTACTCTCAAAATTTCATAAAAAGCTAGCTATTTAATTTTTTAAGGAAAAAACTTAAAATTTTTGAAGTGATTTTAAAATACCACTTCTCACACACATACAAAAATTAACGTATGAAATTTGATTTACAATTACATCAAACCATGTATAACATAGTTGGTATGGGTTTTGCGATTACATAATTGGTATTTGTACAATAGTTCTTTTTTTTTTTAATGCTTAATGAACATTCTTTAAAAAATGTATAAATTTCAGTTCAGTTATTCTTTTTTTAAAAATAAGTATTGCTTTCATTTAAAAATGTATATCCACTTTTGTTACATGCACTATTAGCAATAAGTAAAAAAAAAATCAAAACATTAGGGCAGTGTTTCTCAAACTGTGGAGCACGCCCTCCCAGGGGGGCGTGACAGCCCAACAAAGGCATACCGAAAATAAGAGGTTCAAAAAAATAATTTACTGGAATGAATGAAAAATAAATTCTGACATAGTAAAAAATACAAATTTACACTGATATAATCTATATATATCATTTGGCAATATAACGTCATCTCCAATTCAAGTTGTCTTTGGATAAAAAATAATTGTGTTTGATATGCTGTAATCCCATAAGATGAGAGATTTTTAGTACGCTTTCTTTTTAAAACTAAAATACTACTCTTTCAGAGAAAAAACCAAACCCAGATCCAGAAAAAAATTGCAGGAAGATAAAAAAAATCATCACTGTCATTTAGGGAAGTTGTAATAATGTATTTCTGATGCCCTTTATTCCATGTGAAAGAGCTTTATGATATTTTGAAAAACACAGATGATTGAAGGATAATTTCGCCAAAGTTTACTTTTATAATAAACATAATGAGAAACATATAAAGCAAAATGAAAAACATTTTACGCACTTCTTCTTTTAGAACTAACATCCAACTTGTTATATTGAATGCACTTTTAACCTTGTTCGCGCGAGACCGAAAGCAACCCCAGGCTTACGAAATCGTTACTGTGTATATTTTTTACTAATGACCATGACAGTATCCTCCTATATGACAGTCTTTAGAGGAACTAAAATGTATTTCTCACAAAAATCCCTCTTTTTTGGAGTGGCAAACATTTCTTTACAATCTTAAAGTTCTTGTTCCACTTTTTTTCCGAAATATCTTCTATGAACATGATACATTTTCTCCCTGCGATAAATGTAAATGAGCAGAATATATAAAAAAAGAAATGGGCGTCTATGATTTATATTGAAGGAAGTTGAAACGGATCAAGAAAGGTTAGAACCATTTGAAATAATGCATATTAAACGTGAAAGCGAAAGCAAATTATGAGAAAAGCAATGAACATGAAACGAAAGGAAATTTTTAAAATGCTAACTTCTTCTTGAACTAAAATATGAAACCATAAGTATACCAAATGGCAAACTTCGCCCAGTCTAAAAGGCACAAGCAAGAAAAGTTAAGCATGCTATTTGTCGATCGCAAAAAGACATTAAAACTACAATAACTTGAACAAAATATATGACAGTTTTGCCTGCAAATAACATTCCTGTTATGTTAGCGATAAGTGTATGTGATTTGCGTCCTTTATTATTATCTTGCACATTTAAAACATTTCAGTTCAGTTTTAATGGATTTTTTCTCAAGTTATCAAATAAAAATTGAAAAGTCCTTGAGAGTAGTTAAGTATAATTTCTCTAAGTTAAATTGTTCACTAGAATTGTGATATTTATCATGTACATAAAAAATAATTATAAAAATAAAGGATTACGGTGACTCAGTCACCACTCGCGACTATTAACGTTAGTATCGAGTGCGCGCATGCTCCCGGGTCAAAACATTTTGAAGTCTTCTCGCTTTCAAAAAATATTAAACAAATAACACAATTATTCTTCATTGGAAATTTACAACCTTTTTCATAACTTAACATTAATTCTAAATGCTAAATCTGTGAGGCATAAAATTACAGTTGATATTGCCAAAGATTTGCAGTTCACAGACTGCAACTCTGGCAAAATTATCTCGAATTATGGTTTCTATGATTTCAATTGCTGCTGGCAAAATAAGCTCTCCTTGCCAATAGTGTGAGGCCTTTTTACATCTGACAATTTTGTATGATAATTTGTAAGTTTTAAGTAAAGTTTTTCATTCACATACAGCGTTTTTTTTTAAATGCGTTTTGTTTTTCATATGATTTTAATTTTAGTTCAAAGAACTATGAAGGCTTGTTAATGTACTCACCATGAAGCGTTTCTAAAGGTCTTTTAAGTTTATTAGGTTTTATACTGTCTGCTACCAATATGTTTTTGAACAAATAACTCACGCGGATTTTCCTTCTCCTTATACTTTAGTAGTTGTAAATCGAACATTTAAATATTCTTGAAAATACTTGATTTAATTTTTTGAACTATGCTCGTTTGTGTACTTGCTGATGGTTTATTATCGTTGAATGTTCGTTTACGACTTAAAAATTTATTCCATGTTTTCTTTAATCTACTGAAGTAAACACTTAATAATGTGAATTGCAACTGAAACTTAAATTATAAAACGCACACTCAATGTATATTCGGTAGCTATAGACGTATCGACTCGACCAAGACTAACTGAAATTCTACGAGGTACAGCATTTTTTCATTTTTAACCCAGACGTCCGATAAGTTGCCCAAACTCCCGCAAAACTTCGTGATAATGCTAGATATCCTGGATATGATATAGAACAACATAGATCATAGACTATTTTTCTAATGACATTTCTACTTTTAGAAATGGATGATGGAGGAAATATATCTTTAATTAAATATAATTTTGCAATCTATCTAATTTAAAAATTAACGAAAAGAAAAAAAAATAACATAATAATTATCCTATTAGTTAAAAGTAAGTTGCTTAATATATATATTATTTAAAAGTAACATATACACACAATTTAATACTTATCTTGTTAATTTGTACGTTATATAATTAAGTTCGTATTGTAGCTTTTGTGCCAAATGCATTGTTATTGAATTCAATACATTATTATAGTTTAAGGGGGGCGCGATAGAAATTATGATTGAAAATTGGGTCACCAATATTCAAAGTTTGAGAAGCACTGTGTGACGGGTGCTTACGCGTTTCACTAACCTTCTCTTATAAACTTTTAAATTGTATTTATTTTGACCAATCCCCACTGAGAGCTGGAAGTGTGACTTATGTAAATAAGATAGTTTCGTGTTTAGCGAGTTCGAAAGAGATATAAAAGGGAGAAATGAAATGAAGAGAAGGATGACTAAGCGGTTTGATAGAGTAGAACTCCGTGTTTGGGATTAAAAAGTAAACTACGTCATTGTCCAAGAAGGTGTTTTTAACCGTCTAGCTTAATGAAGTGAAATTTGAAGATTATTTAAGGCGGATCAGAAGTTATTGAAGATATCCTAGATTATAGCCAAGTTATAAATTCTACTCGTTCCAGGTTACTTCTGAAGAAGATTTCAGGTCTGTAACTTTTGTGGCTTAAATTTAAATGTGTAGTTTGATTGTACGTGTTATTTCCCCTCGTGATATCAGTTAGTATTCCGTCGTCCATAATTGAATTCTGATAATACTCCATGATAATTTATTGTTCTTAAAGTTGATTATTAATTGTAGATTTATGTCTTAAAAGAAATAATAAATAAGTGATTTATTATTTGAATAGTCTTTAATTATGAATACTACATATCCTAACATAGATAATATGCAAAGGGGTAGTGGGAGACTACGACACTGGCGCCCAACGTGGGGCACGAACCCACGACCCCGAGATTAAGAGTCTCGTGCTCTACCGACTGAGCTAGCCGGGCATATTATGAAGTTTTTGGAAAATCCGGACGATAGTTCTGTTAATGAATCGATCTGCAGAAATTGGTCCAATGACTTTAAAATCGTTGACGGTTTGCTATATTATGCAAAGTATACAACCACACTAGGTGAGTTAAGGGTATTTATACCTAAAACTTTACGTAAAGATGTTATGCGAGAATTTCATGACTCGCCTATGGCAGGTCATCTAGGCAAAAAGAAAACCTACTTAAAATTAAAGGACGCGTGTTATTTTCCGTACATGAGGAAATACATTTATAAATATGTAGCAACCTGCGACCAATGCCAAAAAGTCAATTATAAAAACGGATTACCAGCTGGTCAATTAATTCCCATAATAACGAATTTTCCGAATGAAATCGTGTCTTTAGATTTGTTAGGCCCATACCCTGCAACTAGTCCAGAACGCTATAGATTTATTTTAGTAATTACCGATAATTTTTCTAAATGGGTTGAAATAGTTCCCTTAAGGAAAGCTTCGGCTAAAGCAATTGCCAATGCATTTTTTGAGAATTATATTGCGCGTTATGGAGCTCCTGTAAAATTAGTCACCGACAACGGTCCCCAAATGATATCCGAAGTTTTCGAGCAAGTGTGTCGCAGATTGCACATAAAACACGTTAAAACTGTGGTATATCGTTCACAAGCTAATCAAACAGAACGAGTCAATCGCACTCTTTTAAAAATGATTTCGAGTTTTGTCGCGGATAATCACACTAACTGGGATCAATTTCTGCAAGAGTTCGGTTATGCAATTAGGACAGCAGTACATGAGACAACGGGTAAAACACCGGCGGAATTATTTTTAGGTCGAAATTTAATCACTCCTTTTCAGAAATTAGTTATGGTAACTGATGGATCAGATTTAGTTTGTGGGAACATAGAAAGGTTGTTTGAGGAAGCTAGAGTTCATACAAAGCGCCAGCAAGAGAAGTGGGCGAAATATTATAATAAAAAGAGGCGTGAAAATAATGTGAAAGTTGGTGATCTAGTATTAGTTCAAACTCACCCGTTAAGTTCAAAATGTAAAAAAATAGTAGGTAAATTTATGCCAAAGTTTGAAGGCCCATATAAAGTTCTGAGTGTAAAAAATAATAATAATTTAGTAATATTAAAATTTGGTAAAAGAATAACGGTTAATGTGGATCAGGTGAGAATTTACTATCAAAGAGAAGACAGTGTTGCCGAGTCGGAAAGTAACACTAGTAGTAATCATGGTGCAGTGACATCAATCAGGTCAGATGATGCGCAGTCGTCATTGGTGCAATCGGAGAATGATAGGGGTGGTCGTAAAGGATCGAAATCAGGAAATGTAAATGGTAGTAGAGATATAGTTGCGAATAGACGCGATGGAGTAGAGGTGAGAAAAAAACGTGGACGGACGGAATCTACTGTTTCTTCGGGGGATAGCGCGTATAATTTCAGGAAAAAAAGACCTGTATGTGCTGAGAGAGAGAAAAGAGGAAGGCCTGACTCATGGATTGACAATGTACGGAAGAAGAGACCAGAGGCCCAAGCAGATCGTGAGAAAAGAAAGATTTCCTCGTCAATGTCCTCTCGTCCCTCCAGGAAGCGTTATAGAAAGGTGGAAGAAAATAGTTCTGAAAGAGCAGTTCCAGGACCATCCCACAGATTCAAGTATAACAGACCTCATCAGGAAAGGAGCTGTCCATACAATCTTCGGAGCCGACGTCGAGTGGACAACAGCCAGGTTCCAGTTCTCACAGAAGAAAACAACGCCTCAGCAGGAGCATATCAACTTCAACGGACTCGATGGATGAAGAGACCCAGAAGGTTAGAGCGCAGAGTGGACAACCCTAGGACAAGGTCATCCAGCACAGAAGCCATGATGGGAGACAAAGCCTATGCAGATTGGATCTAAAGACTAGTCAGGTTGTATAATTCTAATTTGTTTATTTTTCCTCTGACAGACAGTTCGGAGTATTTTCCATGTGGGCTAGTCTAATTTTTTTGTAAAGTTAACGTACAAAAGTGTCACTGAGTTGTGTGCATTTTCATATCGGTTGAAAAGACTTTTGTATTAATTTTTTTTCCAAATTGTGGAAAAACATTTGTTGAATTGCAATTGTTTTGCTACACATTAAAGACGTGGCTTTATATGTGAGATTACTTGTATTGTTTGTTGTAATATATTCTATGTAAAATGTATATATTTTGTGTGTAATTATTAAGATGTATAAGTAATGACTGGTTTCTGGGCGCGGCGTAATTAGGAATACTAACAAAAAAACATTAACAGCGCAGCGCGATTGATTGGGAATTTTTGAAAATGAAACCAGATAAGGGTTATTTTGTTACTAAACTATATATATATAATATAATGTATGCCATATTTTATGTTAATAAGGAAGTTGTGTAAAAGTTCTGTGCATTTAATGTCATGTTTTAGAAAAAATTGACAAGGTTTCCTTTCAGGGCAGCAGTCCCTGAACATAGTGATGTGATGAAAGTTTGATGTCGTATGAAGATACTGTATAAAATTTTTGTATTTATTAGCACTTAAGTAAAGTGCATGATCAGGGTTTTTTCCTTGAAAGGTTTTCCCCTGATCTTCGCCCGAATGGGATGCACTGTAGGGAACCTAATATTGTGAAAGATAAATAAATTAGAGTGGAGTACCCTTTTGAGTAGTCATTTCTGTGTGCTAGTTTAATTAAAGTTTCTAACTTAGAGAGTTAAAATTTTCTGCTAATTCAGTGTTTTCAGGCATTATAAAGTTCGTGAGTTAAAACTTTCTACAAGTTTAGTATTTTCAGGCGTTATAAAGTTCGTGAGTTAACTTTTTACAAGTTCAGGCATTCTAGAGTAGTTAAAATTTGTGCAGGTTCAGTGTTTTTCAGATGTTAGGTAAATTAAGCGAATTCTTGCAGGTCGTTTAGACCGTCAATAAGTCACGCTTTTTTTCTCGGAGGGGGGTTGTGACGGGTGCTTACGCGTTTCACTAACCTTCTCTTATAAACTTTTAAATTGTATTTATTTTGACCAATCCCCACTGAGAGCTGGAAGTGTGACTTATGTAAATAAGATAGTTTCGTGTTTAGCGAGTTCGAAAGAGATATAAAAGGGAGAAATGAAATGAAGAGAAGGATGACTAAGCGGTTTGATAGAGTAGAACTCCGTGTTTGGGATTAAAAAGTAAACTACGTCGTTGTCCAAGAAGGTGTTTTTAACCGTCTAGCTTAATGAAGTGAAATTTGAAGATTATTTAAGGCGGATCAGAAGTTATTGAAGATATCTAGATTATAGCCAAGTTATAAATTCTACTCGTTCCAGGTTACTTCTGAAGAAGATTTCAGGTCTGTAACTTTTGTGGCTTAAATTTAAATGTGTAGTTTGATTGTACGTGTTATTTCCCCTCGTGATATCAGTTAGTATTCCGTCGTCCATAATTGAATTCTGATAATACTCCATGATAATTTATTGTTCTTAAAGTTGATTATTAATTGTAGATTTATGTCTTAAAAGAAATAATAAATAAGTGATTTATTATTTGAATAGTCTTTAATTATGAATACTACATATCCTAACATAGATAATATGCAAAGGGGTAGTGGGAGACTACGACAACTGCATTAAATACAATAGGGAAAAAAAGCCTTAGCATTTTAAATGAAGACAAATTCCTTATCTTATCTTTCAGAGATAAGTAAGTTTAAAATTTGATTTGCCGTAGGGATGTGAATAAAAACGAACGTAAAAGCTATCATAATTATACGTGTTTTAAGTTTAGAGCTTTTTAATTTTGTGAGATTATAAAAAAGTATATAAATATTAATTTGGGCTAAAAAATTAAGTTTGATACTTGACCAATTTTTGTCGTATGAATTCTACTGTGTAACCTTAAAAAAATCAGTCATGGGAAGATTTGGTTTTTCTCCTGGTAATTTAATCCAACAGATTATTTTCTTCCGGAAATTATTTTATTTAGATTTTCATAAACAGAAACATACATAATTCATAGCTGCCTAATATAATCAACCTTTGGACATTTCCTTTCTAATATCTCTTGAGTATCAAAGCAAATATTAGTTTCAATAAAAATGTTAACAAGGCTTTTAATTATTTTTTTCTTTTTAAAATGTTTTAATAATTCAAAACACAGCGAAATACCCATTTGCTTATGAAACTTTTGAGAATTATCGAAACTATTCCGGATAAAAATATGAAAATAACTTGTACGATAACGAATCTTTTCCTCCGCTCCAATTCTGCAAGAACAGTCTGAAATCCCATTGTTACGCATTGGTCTTGAAAATTTCTTTCCAGTACGTCATTTATCTAGCTTGAATTTCAGAAATATCGAGCGAGAAAGTGTCATGTAGTTTAACATGCTATGAGTTTATGGCTTGTCATTTTTTTATCTTATTTCCGGGGTTAAAAAGAACGATGAAAGATTTGAAGGGTATATACCTTTATGAATTTAAACGCAAATTTCACTCTACTGTCATTTATTTTTTTAAAAGCTTTGTTTATGAAATTAAAACTATATTTCCTCTTATTTCACATTTTTGAAATGGAAGAGCATGTTTATGTGAGTAAGCTGCATTTCCTAATGAGTAGTGAAAAGATTATTGATAGCATTTTCCGAAGCAGTAGTATTGTTCATTTTGCAATTTCATTTTTTGAGAACGTTCTGTAATATTTCATTTATATGAATTAATTTCTAAATGACATACGTTTAAATACAATTTTTTTACCAAAACAAATCATTCAAATAATTAAATATTTTAAGAGCTTTATTCTAGATTACAAAGTTTATCTCACTTATAAAATGGGTATGTAAGATTTTGAAAACTTAATAAATGTATTCTCATAACAACAGAGTTAAGAAAAGAATTCAAAATTCTGTGAAACGTGATCCTTCTTTGCACAATCTAATAATCAATATCGATATTGCAAACTTTCTTTACCAGAAGTCATAATTTAATAATGTAAGGCAATTAATACGTGCGGGTAAGATGCATACGTGTATATAGTTTTTTTTACCGACTGGTCTACAATAGACCTTAAAAATGTTTCCAGAATTTTCATAAATTATTACGTATTTTTAACGTAAACTTGAAGTTGCACGCTCACGCGGTTGAAAGGGATTTTTTTTTTTGAAAAATTAATTTTATTTCATACAATCTATCATTGCCTTACAATAATACATGTGACCATTGATGATCTAATAAGAACTGAGCCTTAGCCATAAGTAAGATAAATAAATAAATAATGTTTTATCATACAATTCGTATTTTAACACAAATTAGTCATCCCAGAGCACCACTGTAATGCAGCAGTGGCTGAGAATTTCCATTATTCAATAAATCGTACCTGCATATTCCGAGTGAAATTTGATTAATACGTATATATTACATCACTAAACAATTTAAGACTTTTAGCTCACAATACACATTTAATTAACTGTACATGTTATTGGTCATACATGGTGCTATTAGTTACGCTTTAAAATGTTTTACCTTAATAACTGAAGAAACGTTTTTTACCAACATATATTCATTTAAGGCTTTAAGAAAATAAAAATCGTTTGTTTGTTATTCACATGCTATCATACTTTAGGGTTCAAAATGTTTTTCAGATTCATTCTTTATATATATATATATATATTCAAAAATATTGTTATTAATTACACACTACGCAATAAATTTCTAGTTTCTAATAAATCAGAAAAAATAAAAAAAACTATAAACATTTTATTAAATACTGTTTAATTCAAAACTACCCAATTAATTTTATTAATAGATATTTAAATAGAGAAATTCTAAATAGTAAGGATTAAATTTCCATAGTTTTAACAGGTTAATATTATAGATTTATTATTCTTCCTAGATAGTTTTAAATACCCCCGATTTCTAGTTTTAGATAAAATTACTTTTTTTAAATTTATTATAACTTTTAAATCATATTAGAGTCTCTAAGATAATGGTAGTATGTTTACAATTCTTGTTTTATTATTTCTATTCTTTTCATACTTTTGCTAAGTGCTATTTTTCAGCCACTGATTTGTTTTGAAATTGTATTTGGGTCCAGAATCTGGCAATAACTTGTTTATTGTACTCATATTTAGTGCGGGCTCTGCATTTCTGTATGCAATTTTTAGGTAAGTTACCTTTTTCTCATAATGGATTTAGATTTCCTATCCATTATTTCCAATTGGTTTTTGCTCGGTATTATTAACAGAAAAGGTGAAGGTTGTCTGGCCAAAAAACATGTTCAACCCCACTTTTATACAGATAAATTTTTAAGAGGAATTTTTTTTTATACAAGCTGTCCTAAGTCATCTATGTTGATAATACTGTAGCATCCATTCTTTTATATTTTACTCTGTTATTTCAATTTTTCATATCTCGTTTTAAGTTCTGTTGTCTGGTTATCTAGCAATTGATATTCTTTTAAGTATTAATCATGTTAATTCACCTCTCTCTCGTAGATAAATTTTGATTATATATATATTCATAAATAATAAATTATAATAATGAATAAGAATAAAATCTTCTGTTTGGTTTCATTATTTATATGATGGAAATAATATAAAGGAGCAACGTAAGAAATGTTCTAGAGTTAAGAAAAAAATCGAATAACCAAATCAAATTTGATCAAGTTTTTATAATATTTTCTTAATTTTTTTACCCACAAACCGATCTGCATTCAGAAGAATTCGATACAATTATCAAAGAGGATGATGGCACTAATGTCAATAGTTAAAAGGAACTGTCTCATGAATAAAAATAAAAATGTCTCGTAAATAAAAAAAAATTCAACATACCAAAATCAGCTGTATCTAAAATCATTCGACGAGAAATTTATTTATTTGAAGATGAAGGATTTAGATGTAAATACTTGGAAAAATTATATCGCGCATTGCTAACAGTACTCCCCCCCCCTCCCCCAACTAGCGAATATGCCGAAAGAGCGTTTTCGACAGCTGGTAATTTTTGCACAAAATTATGTTCCAGGCTTAATGAGACAGCACTATTGATGCAATATGTTTTTTATGAACATTTTTCAAAGATTTAGCTTTTAAAACATTAAGAACATTTTAAAAATGTGTAATAGGACCATACAATGAATAGAAATATTTGCACTATTTTGTGTTTAATGTTCCTTTATTTATTTATTTTTTGTGATTCCTTATATGCTCTTATAATTTATAAGTTACAAATTATCTATTGTGACATGAACTCTGTAATAAAACTGGCAAGTAAAACAAAAACAAAAAAAACTTGTGTTTTCTTTTTTTTTTCTAAAATTTTTAATACCGGTATTAACCCTCTGAGTGTTCATCCTTGTCCTGAAAAATCATTCCGAAAGCGTTTACTTCTTTTTTGAGAATTCCTTCGAAAGTGCAACACATTTAATTCCTTTCCCCTTTAAAGTTAGCGGGAGGTCTACAGGGGAAGATTTTATTACTTAGTTCGGCCTCTTTGTTGCTTTGAAACCGGGAGAAAACTCGTCCACAACTGTGACGTTGCCTTGTGCGAATTTTGGGTGGAAAAGGCGGGTCCACGGGGTTGTTTGATCGGTTAAGGTCACAATAAAAGTGAAGAGTTAAAAAAAAAAACTCGAAAGAAAGAAACTTGTTACAAAAGTTGAAAAATACTTGTTTATTTTAAACAAAACAAAATTTTAAAAAATTAATTTAAGAAAAATAAACTATTTTGGACTAACGATTTGAGCCAGGAAAAAGTACCTTGTATTTATTGTGGAATATGAGACTAAGAAAACACAAATACATCGTAATGTTTTTTAAAAAGTAACTATGTAAAAAAGAGTAAAAGTGACCATCTCTCTCTCTCTTTTTAAACAAAAAGAGAATAAATGAAGTATCGTTACATACGACGATTATGTTTATGAAATGAAATCAATCTTCCTCTATTCAATTATATTTTAAATTTAAAGTAACATAAAGAGGGATTTCAATACTTTTAATTTATATATATTTTAATCCTATAAATGATGTTTTTATGTTAAATTAATTTTTCGGAAAAAATCTAAATTTTATTTCATAGTCAAACAACTTGTACTAAGCAAAAATACCTTCTTTACATAGGCATTTGTGACGGAGCAAAAAGCAAATTTAGTCAAATTTTTTATTTTTATTTTAATGGGAATATATTTTTCTTCAAAATGGTAAAAGTATTTCTAACCATTTTCTATTAAAATTTAATTTTTATTTTTCTGTTTCTTTAGTGTTAAACGGAAAATTCACTGATAAATACAACTTTCACACAATTCAATCATTACAAATTCTAATGAGAAAAAAACTTCTCCCAATTAATTTTGTCTTTCAAAACAGTACACTTAAAACAATTTTGCTCAGTGAAGCTAACCGACAATTCCGCAGTGTATTCATATTAATTTTTTTAAAAAAAATAACATTCGCAAATGCTGTATTCAATTTTTTGAGTATAAAAAAATAATGCCTGCTGTGGAGAAGACAGAGAATGAGATGTGATGTATGGTTTTGAAAGAATGTTTTCGTACATGTAGAGTTTTTTTGAAAATTTAAATATCACCAAAGCTGATCATATGATTGTAAATGAGTCTTATTTTAGAATGTGAGCTGTGGGTATCAAAATAAAACATTTTACTTTTAAATAGCCAAGGAGTTTATACTCAATATCCTCTTCATAAAATTGCTTACAACTTTTATTCAAATTGTAAAGGAACTGAAATATAAATATCTGACTTACTCCAGTCAAAATTATTCATATTATGTGAAAATACTGTTCCTCCACTTATTTAAGTACGTTTATAAGCTATAGCCCAAAGCAATATTTTATTTTTATAAACGAGGCACAAAAATTCAGTTATAAAAATATATTTTTCATTTTAGAACATATAAACCGTACACGGATTGTAAGACCATTTCTAAAATACTAAGAGTTTTTAGAGGAACAAAAACATATAATTTTGGGTAGTTCAAATTTTAATATAATACGCAAATATATATATTAAGCAAATACGTTTGACAAGAAAAAAGTAATTTATTTAAATCTTGTATTGGCATGAATAAAATAAATCAAAGATCCTCCTGAAATAAACACATTTGAAGGAAAATGTTTAATTTGCAATCGATAGCATATAAACGTTTCTGTTAGAGGTATCCCCGAAGAGACGCAATCCTATTCGGTAAAAATAAAACTTACTGCTGGAATCATACAATTTCCTAATGAATGGGTGAATCCGAATATTTTTTTCATTTGAACTGTTTGGACGGAAATGGCTAAATAGGAACATTTAATAATTTACAAAATTAACCGTTATAGTTTATATAATTTCTTAAGATTACAAAAGGTGTGTTTCGGAAGCACAAGTTTTAATAGGAGTACAGCTTATGAAAAGTAGAACAAATATATCTGAAGAACTATGGTTTGTTACCTTAAATATTGTGAGTGAGTGAGTGATTTTGGGGTTTATTGGCGCAAGAGCCGATTTCGGCTATACTGCGCCAAACATTTGTTTTAATATCTGTGGTCTAGACGGGAAGAGAGAAAGAAAGAATGAATTGAATGACAAGAAAGAGGGTCGAAAATAGAGAAGGATCACTAGGGTACCCCGGGTTCGAGAAGCCCGTGTTTGCCAAAGACAGTAAACCCCGTGGGAAAAGGAAAAGATCACTAGGGCACCTCGGATTGTGACACCCGTACTCACCTAAAGAAGGTGAGCCCCCTGAGGGGCTTAAATATTGTGAAACACAACAAAGTATATTGGAAATCAATTCCCCAATTCATGTTAATAAAAATGTATGAAAAACTGCAAGACTTATTTTTGTATTTGTAATTATTATAATTTTTCCTGAAAACTGCAATTTCTTGTGCGGCACCCGTCAAAACCGCTGGGCCCTCACTTTTTGCCCAGCTCACCCCTAACTAAACCAGCTCTGCTCTAGCAAGTGAAAATGCCGTCTTCTGTTTATCAAGGTTATGTATTGCAGACTGCATCCTGTATGTTAGATGTTCGTTTTTTTCTTCTACGTCAATCTGTTAAAATCTGAATTTAAAATTATATGAAATTCTTAACATTCGCAACAATGCCCTTTATAATTTTTTTAATAGTATATGAATGCGTCTTCAAACATTACATTACATTTATGTTGACTTTTTAATTAATATTAAGTATAACTTAACGCAGAGATTTTCTGAATTTTAAAATAGATAGTTCAAAAACTCTTGTAGATATGATCATAATTTTTCATTCCTGTGTTTTAGCTTCTCAGTATTGCTTCTACTTAAAAATTTATTGTATATTCATCAAATTTTTTAGCATAATTTTTCCTCTTAACATACAGTTTTAACCAAATTGTATGAAATTTACGAAATGCATTAAAATGCTTAAGATTCTTATGTTAAAATTTTAATTTAATATTTTATTCGAAGAATTGTTAGTACTTATTTTAAATAATTTTTAACTGAGTATGTGCACGATACATAAATATTTTTTTCTGAAATTTCAAATACAATTTCTAACATAAAATTCCTAGTTTTGTATGAAAATCTGGATATTTTCTGAATGTTAATTATAATAGATATCCAGATTTTAATTACTTGTTCTTCAGTTAGCTTTAAAAAAATAAATATTTAGAAATTTTGCATAAACAAATATGTTTAAAAAAATTTTCAAATTTATCTTTATATTTATTTATATGCGTAAATGTCAACTGTAAATGTATCCGAATATTTTTAATTACTATTTATTCAAATATTCAAGGTTAAAACTATGAATTGGTATAAAAAACCTCTCATTCATGTTTTCTCTGAAGTAAACTGAAACTCAAGCATTTTTTTTTAAATTCAATTATAATTTGGTGTATTGTAACAATACGCGCCCTGAACATCTGGCTTTAAAATTAAAAATAAATTAATAATGGATCTGAATTAGTTTTTTCATTGTTATTTTTATGAAAGCGTAAGAATTTTTTACAAATAATTTGATGCAAAAGTTTAAAAATTATTCATTTTTAGTAGTTGGAAAGTTTAAAAGGTTTTAAATTTTGAAGCGTTTGGTTTCTTATTAACTTTTTTGACACCTTATAATGAAATAATCATGGTTTAAAAACTGAAAACATTGGTTAAGAGAAGAAAAATGAAGCAATTAAATATAGTTCTAGATATTATATAGAGATTTATATATTTTAAAAACTTCTTTTTCCGTTTCATCATTTTAAGATGCAGAAAATAATACGAGTTAATCAAACAAAGAGAATATACTTAAAAAGTTATTTGTACAACTATATAAAATAGCAGATTACAGTCCCAACTTATTAAAACTTCAAATTAATATAAAATCAAAAGTGAGTTATATAATATTTTATTTATACGTTGGAACATTTTTCAAAACTTGAAAAAAAAAGTTAAATTGCTAAAAGCGCAAAAAGAATTTATTTAATTCCAACGCAATAATATCTCAAATGAAGCTAAATTACAAACACTATAACTTATAGTTCGTTTACTAAGGTGTCTAAAGAAATTCTTCCCAACTTTTTTACGATTGCTTCAGGGTCAAAACGCAGGGTTCTCCGAGAGCTGTAAAACTTCCTGTCAGTGACCATTGTGTCGCTACAACCCTCCCTAATTATCTTTCAGGGTGTTAAACCATAAAAGAGGGGAAAGGATTTCAGAAAAACACGGCCTACCCGCTTTTGAAGCACTCTCTTGAAGTGAGAAAAAGACGTGTGGTGCGTTTTCGAAGCATCTCTAGACGTGCGGAAAAAGACGTTCAAACCGCTAAGAGGGTTAAAACCGGTATTCCGGTTTTAATTTTTAAGAAGTACCGAATACCAGTATTAAGTTTTTGGTGCTCGATATTGCAATCCCTATACAAAATCCTCAAATTGAATTCTGTTTTCAGAGCATTATTTTTCAATTTCTGTTATGTAGTATTCTCGATATTGATCGTAGCTGTTACGAGGGTCACTCTGAGATTTTTGAGATACTCCTGGGTTTTTAAAATTATACTTACAAAATTTTATGAGTGTTTGAAGTAGTCTCCTCCAGCATCAATGCATTTTTGTAAACAAATTTTTCACAAATTAGAATTTTCTCCAACTAATCATTTCTTAGAATTGATGAAAATATGCATCTACAACCACATCAATCTCTTCGTCGGAATGAAAACGACGTCTATGTAAGTTATTTTTTAAATTAAAAAATAAACAAAAGTGGCGCATAGCTAGATCCAGAGAATAAGGTGGATGTTGTATCACTTTCATTTGTTTTTACTTAAGAAAACTGTTAATCTGGATGTATGGGAAGATGCATTAACACGGTGAAGTATTAGTCCCCTAACAATACCTTCTTGTAAAAATTGTGGAAGACATTTAGTGGTATGCCAATTTCCTGTTACTATTTTCTGTCCTTTCACCTTGATGGCTTTGACCAATCCCGTAGTTCTGAAGTAAACGACATGTATTATTTTTTTTTCATTGCTCGTTGTCTTTTCACTGAAACTGGTTTGAGATTATTTTCAAAATCCATACTTTGCTTTCTTGACGTGTTGAAACGTCAAAAAAAAATGGTATGTACGTTTCATTACCTGTTACAATTTTAGAAATGATGCAGTGGCCACCATCAATTGCAATCTAAGGATTTCCTTACAGATTTTGACTCGCTCCTGTATTTGGTGATCAGTTAGATTATGGTGAAGAAAATAGAAATTTATTTTTTTAAATGTAATTCTTCATGAATAATTTTGTGTACTACTGCGGATCCAATGTTAAGCTTCTTCTGTATCATTTGGTAGGTACAGTGATTATCATCCATTAACATTTTTCGTATGGCAGGTACATTATCCGGGATTACTGACGACAGCGGCCTTTGTGTATGTTCTTCATCCTGAACAGAATTGTGACCACTATAAAATTCTTTAAACCATCTGCATACAGTAGCACACCATGGAGATTCATCACCAAATTTTAATTGCAGCCGTTGGAAGCATTCCTTTTTATTTCATCAAGATTTAAAATCATAGAAAATCTTAGCACGATAATTTTGTAGTGTCAACTCCATTTTCTCTTCAGTTTAAAATTTTTTTACAATGAATAACTTGAAGTAAGTCAGTAAAAAGTCGCCAGCTGTGTTAAAATTCTTTGTATTTTAAAATTAAAAATTAAATCGTTAGTTTTTTTTTGTTTTTTTGTAAATTTTCGTATGTACGTATCTCAAAAATTTCAGAATTACGCTCTTATAACCTAGTGATCATGGTTCTCGTTGTTCGGATCTATGAGCCTGAGGAGTCGTTGTGTATGAGAGCTGAGGCAAAGCTAATTTGTTGATGTACTTAAATCCATTAACTGTTACTGACGTATATATACGTTTCTCTCAACCAATGTATCAAGTGTCCCGGATGCACATATACGTCTTTCCAAAACACGATTTTTTTCTTCATGCTGCTTTCAGTAAAACTATACTGGATTTTTTGGAATACAATAAAATAAACTATATAATATGGGGAAAAGCGCATGAATAACAATTGAGGTGTGAAAAATAAGATCAAAGGAACATAAATTGTGTTAAAAAACAACGATTTGAACAGAAACTTTGTTTAAATTTAAAAAATCTAAAAATAACTAAAATATATTTTTTCTTTAGAGATTATACGTTTTTTGGAAAAAAATAAGACTTCGTAATTATTTTTAAACAGGTATGAAAATAAAAAGAACAATGAAACAATTAATTTGATTAAATGCAATAGATTGCTGAAAGATTTTTTTTAAAGGATTAGGAAATTTCAGTTGAAGAGAAATAAAAATTGATCTCAAAAAGAGAACGTAGTTTTATTTTAATTTATAGTTAAATTACATTTCTTTCTTGATAGGAATTATTTTTAAAATTTATTTTAATGGAAAAATGTGTAAAAATAGCTTACAACTATTCGAGGAGTTTATTTTAAGTTTTTATAGAATTCATTAAAGAATCATACAAAAAAGGTACATTTTATTTTAATTTATTTTAGCAGCCACTCAACGAACCATGAATGTTTGAGTTCCTATTTATTTAGTACTTCTCAAGGATATATATATATATATATATACATATATATAATTAACAGATTTCACCGAAAGATACTTAATGCAGTACCCAATATATATTTTATCTGATAAATTCATTTGTTTTAACAAAATATTCACTTTTTCAACACAATTTACTCTCTAATTTAACTCATTTGAGTTAATTTCCTAATGTTTTTTTGATTCCTAAGAACTTTACAAATATGTAAGAATGTCTACCTTTAAAATACAAGAAGAATGTATTTATGAAATTAATATGTTTCTTTATTTCTTTATCTGAACAAAAACGAAATTTATGATTGAAATACTTCTTTTATTAGAAAAATCCCGAACAATTTCCATTAAAACTCTTTACAATAAATATATACCGTATAATTTTGAATATTAGCCATTCCGTATATACGCCGAGAGTACTTTTTCATTAAAAAAGTTGGCGGAAGATCGAAAGCCATATTTCAACCGTCAAAAAAAAAGTTTTGAAAAAGTTCGCTTGTGGAGAGAGAAAATGTTTTCAAAAAGGGGTAAATATTTTCCAATCATATTACTATGAAGTAAAACGCCAGAAAACAAAAGCTAGTTTTATTTCTGGTAAACTTACCTGAAGCTACACTTTTTAATTACATCAATTTATTATCGTGTACAGTATGAGTGCTATGCATACTTTCTACGCAATTTTTTTAAATGAGAAAGAAGATAATTATATTTTCAGCACGTGATCATCTATCTATATTCTACGTCATGTGAGGAAAGACTGTCTTCACAATGATCATGCGCATTCAGACATCCCAATGAATGTTTGTCAATTTTGCGAATTATTCAAAATCGGATTCAGACTCTGGCATTCATAAATTTATGTGACCCTGTTTTTCCCTTTTTTTTTCCTTTTGGAACAAACGTTTATTCAGAGCTATAAGAAATTGAAATATCTTGTGTATGGCTAAAGAACTATTTAAAATTAACGTTTCTTTCCCTAAGATAACTATTTTCTGAGATTAGTGGTACTGTATATTAACCGGCTCCATTATTTTTAACTTAAAAATATCCAAAAACTCTCGGTATGTACACTGAAACGGTATTACGGTACATATAAATATACGCTTTACGAACAATCTGATTTTCGTTAATTATACCGCACCTTTTTTACCTTTTATATTAACCGGCACCATCATTTTTAACTTAAAAATAGCTGAAAACTCTATTGGTATGTATACTGAAATGTACGATATATATACGAGGGTGGGGCATAAGTCATGGCAACTATTTTTTTTTTCTTGTAGATATGTGAATGGATCACAAATGTGTATGAGTCGGGTGGAAGTTCTGCAGGCATAGTGTGTATTCAAAACAACAGATAGATCTATAGTAGCGCAGCGAGGGCTGTAAAATCAGTCAGCTGGTAAGTGTTGTGTGAGATGGAAGTAACCCGTGTTGAGCAGCGCACTTATATCAAAATAGCCGTTTTCCGAGGAAGAAATTACATGGAATGCCGCAGTGAATTTCTGAAAGCCCTTGGGAATAATGCTCTACCATACCCTACACTAGACCGGTGGGTATGAAAGTTTTAGCAAGGACGTGTAAACCAGTGATGAGCAACGTTCGGAACTACCGCTCAGTGTGCGGATCGACTTGACACGTGCCGTCATCGAGCAGCTCATGGATGAAGAGAGACGATGTACGCTACTGGAGTTAGAGAGGGCAAGTGGCATCGAGAAACGCACAACAAACGTTTCGTCATGTCAACTTTATGTGTATTGTGCTGTTATTCTTTTGCACCGTGAATGCCATATTGCCCTGTATGCTGCCGTAATAAATTAGTGTGTTACGATATTTCAGCGCCATCCATTGTCCACACATGTAGTTAACACCTTGTCCTTTCGTCTGTATATCTCACAATTTCCAACCGGACTGGTATCTTCAAGAAAAAAAAATAATTGCCATGAGTTTTGCTCCCAAATCTCGTATTTCGGTGTATATAAATATACGGTATACGGACAGTCAGGTTTTCATTAATTATACCGCAAATTTAATACATATCGCCTTACTATTAGCTTGGCCCTATTTCAGGTAGTTTATTACAACGATATATTTCTTGACACCCCCCCCCCAATTATCTTCTATAATCCTTTAAGCTTTGGGGATAAGATGAGCCAGTGTTCCGATCCTTTATCTTCCATTTTATTATTTGGTCATATTGTTAAATATAACTTCCTTAACATCCATGTAAATACAGAAATCATCTTAGTCTTGCTCAAAAATGTTATGCTGTGTTCACTCATGAGTTAGTACTCATGAAATCTATCCTGCTAACACTCCATGCATAAGACGTTCTTCGTTAATAATTTTCCATAATCTGATATAACTAAGATCAGTCTCATTAATGACCATTTAGATGTTTGTTCTTTAGTCTAATATGATGAAGTCCTAAAATTTCTTCACCAGTGTGACAACGTTTTATCCATGAGTGATACTTTTTCCCCTTACTTGAATCGTCAGCAAGAGACATGTTGCTAAAGGAAAAAAAAGTCACCCTGCAAAAGTGTCATACATAATGAGTTATCAATTCCAAAAGCAGTCATGATCTCGTTGTGGATCAACATAAATCTGTAATCTGTCAAATATAGTAACTGAATCACCAATCCGAGTCTCTATATGATTTCTAAACTATTAATTACTTCTATCCAATGCTTCGTGAAGCTAAACGCAAATCAGCATTAATGGCTGCAATTCTAATATAGTGTACAAAAGGATCAATCATTATGCAGAATAATTTGTACTGAGGTATTTCGGTTATTTTTCATTTATTAAACACTACGTTTCTCTAATGTACATAAATTTAAAAACTATAGATCATTTGTCTAAATAAACGGTGGGTATAAAGTAACATGAGAGAGAGAGAGAGAGGTGTTCAGAACTATCTAGCAAGTAAATTGGTGAACGGAATATAACCAGATTTGATGGGTGTACGTATAGGATCATGGGGTTCTAATTGCTAAAAAACTAAAAACAACAAAACTTCACCAAATGGTAAAATGGTATAGCTGAAAAAGTTTATGAGTGCAAATGATTAATGATTAAATAACAAATGACACAACACACATCAATTTTATTAATAACGTATGATTGCTACTTATAAATCAGGTTCACTTTGACTATCACGTTGAGATGTTCAAAGAACTGCATACGTTACACGGCATTTTCCATGGTGGCTCACAACTTATCAAAAATAGCTTGTTCAACCTGTAATATAAATATTCTTCAAAAATTCTATATGGGAGAAATGTTCCAGATGCACATCATTTCTAACGTATTCGAGCACGTTTGGAGTAGATTTTTAAGGAACGTTATATTAAAACATCACACATAAATGTTCTTCTTGTAATCAATACCAATAAATACTATTATTTAATTCAAATCTAACAATATTTTTTTAAAAATATCTAATTTTATGGTAATCACAATTTAAACAATATTTTTGAAAAACTTTAAAACATTTACAGAAAATGTTATAAACTTATATCAATATAAGTATTACTAAAACAAATGAGTTTATTTAGAGAAGGTACTAAAATTTTATTTTTTATTACAATTGAAAATTTAAGAGTGGTTCTAGTAAATAATATTAAACATTTCATAGCCTTTATGAGACCATCCTTTAAGTAACGGGCCATAACTGAAAAATATTCATACAGTAAGAAATATTTTAATACATTCTATAGAAAATAATATAAATATCAGGTTCACAGGAAGTTTTATAGAATTGCATTTATAATATTTTGAATTATTAGATACACCATGATAGATTTTTAACTATTTACATCCCCAATTCTGGTAGATTAAGCACCCATTTCCGGTTTATTTAACTATAAAATTAATTGTAACTTGACCTCTAGGGGTAACGTGGAAACACTACAAAGTATGTTTTGTAAGGAGAAAAGAAAGCTCTATTGAATAAAATTTTAAAAAATGTATGTGTTTTGACCAAATTTTGTCATTTTAACGTGTTTGGTCACTTTAAGAAATTCAAATGTCAAAACCCACTCAAGGAGTCATGACTTAACATTTTCTGTCAAAGATTGGGCAGCACACTCTGTCCCTTAAATGGAATAAGAAAGTAAGCACAAAAATTTACATGACTTTTGTTGAATTTTGTTTTCCTAGTTAATACAGTTGTATAACTAAATTTTGTGCCATATCAGCACAATTGCCAGAAGTAAAAATAAAAATCATCTTTCGAGACCAATGAGAAAAATTCAGAATGCAAAATCACACCGCACTTTGACATTTGTAGAATGGAGAGGTTTCTTCGCTAAGATATACGAAATATGTGCAGCAGCTGTGTGTCTTATACCATTGTTTTAATAACAGTGAGCCTCGTCACTACATAAAATATACATCCATATATATCAGTGTAAGAATCTCAATGAATAAGATAACATTGATAAATACTAATATATAAATATTTATATGGTATTTTATAATTTAAAAGAATGAGAAAAAGATCAAAATGAGTTTTCTATATTCACGAAGAAAATAAAACACACAATTTTATTATGATTTAAAATAAATATTGTATTTTTAAAAAGCTACTGAATAATTGAATTTTCTTATAAAACTAAAATATTAAAATACGAGTTAAATGGTGTTTTAAGCAATGTGATAGTATTTTTGATTAATAATGTAGTATTATATAAATTAATTATATGTTTCTAGTTTTTTATAGCCTCCCATATAATAATTAACTATTACACAGTATAAATCCGAAGGATTTTTAAGAATAGTATAAAATATTTTGAAATTCACTCTTAAATAAATTAGCATAAACACATAATAAATGACTTCGTTATTTCACTATGTCTTATTAATTATTTTCTGTATTTTTTCTACTTAACCAAGTGCTCAATACCCAGTATATTCCACTCTGAGTAAAGATACACCACGAAACCCAGTGTCAATTTAACTTTATTAAGATAAAACTCGCATACACAAGCACACACCCTCACACACACACATATATCCTTCGAAAATACGAATATCTCACTAATTCGAAGTATATGCTCAGTCTCTAGAAAAACTCTGGATATTTCGAACTAAAACAGTACGCTTTGATACACTTGATATTTCGAAGTAAAGTCTGTGTTTGGCTAGAGTATAACACGTGATAGTTCGAAGTTATCTGATTAAAGTGGCCTGGTCACTGATATATACTGTACATATACTGTTCATGCCTGGATTTCTTTTTGCGGGGACACCTGAAGAGTCTTATGTATGAGACTCCTATCGAATCTGCAGAAGAACTCGTCGCCAGACTTTCGGCAGCTGCAGGAGAAGTGCGCGATACTCCTGGCGTGTTTCAAAGGGTTCGTAAATCCCTTCTTCGCCGTTGTACCGCATGCATCGCCTCTAATGGTCAGTGTTTCGAACAACTATTGTAATCATTTCTAATGAAACTTTTTTTATAACGTAAATGTTCTTTGTTTCCTTTTTTGTCTCTTAAAACGAAATCTGTTTCAGCGCCCCCTATCACCTTCTGGTTAAAATTACTAGTATGATTTCTTAGATGAATGTTGCTTGTTTTGGTGTTGTACTATCGCCTCTTAAAGTTTGCTTTATCAATTTTATTTTGATCATTACATACGAGCATTTCATCCCCCCCCCCTGAACGCGGTTACATTTGCGCCACTTAACCGCTCCCGATTGTTTCAATTTTTCGCTCAAAATTCAAGTTAAAATCTAAGCTTTTGTAAACATTTAACAAAAAAAAAATACTGGTAAAAGGTAGTTGTTCGTTACTCCAAAGTCTAGAGCGCCCTCTAACGGCATTTTTTAACTTTGTCTTTAAAACTTTTTTTTTTAAGAAAATACTAATTTAAAGAGTGATTTTAGTGAAAACCGCAAATGAATCGATCAATTTTTCCGTTTTTTATCATCATTTGAAATTTAGGACCCTAAACTTGATGGCGCCTTTCTCCTTCGGAAGACGTTTTGGGACACTTGGTTTCCTATTTACTATTACTCGTCTTGATGTGTACTATCACCCCTTAAAATTACTCCCATCATTTAGGAAACACCCTGTATTTATGAAATAGTTAGCGGAGATGATAAGTTCTCATTTTCATTTTCCATGTAGACCTTTATGAAAAGACGACAAACACACGTACAAAAATAAAAACTCTTTACACAAGCTTGCCATCACAAAACAGTTATTATAATAAGCAGTCTCAATTTTCGAATGAATTTCTGCTTTTTATATGAAGCACATATCAGAAATTCCAAAATTCACTAGACATCCGTGTACGGATCCTGTGATTGGTGGAAAGAAATTGAACGAGGTGATTCATAAAGGAATCTTGTAATACGCTGAGATTTTAATTTCTAAAAGTTCTATTAGTTCTATTTAATTTCTAAAGTTACTATTATACCATATTATGTTTAAACTAAAATTTAATTAATTACTCGGCATTCCTTGTCGGAGGTCTATTACAAAATTTTTAAATTGAAATTAACATGGATTATTATATATATATCTGTCTATCTATCTATGTATATATATATGTGGAATCGATGACTGTAGAGTCGTCATTAAATTGAATCTCTCAAAGAAAGAAAAGCAGTCAGTCTTCGCGCGCAGTCGCAGCTGATCCAAACCAAAACCAAAACTTTCTTTTAGAAAAGCTATGAGCGGCTCAGCTTCTGGTAAACCTGAAGTTAACGTTAAAATCACCTCTCAAAATCACGGGAAGAGAGTGATAGTTTTTTTCTCTAAGCAGAACCACCTTCGGTATACGGTAAAAGTACAAAATGTAGGAAATCTTTAATTTTTTTAAACTGATTCGGAGAAATGTATGCGACCACCAAAATGACAAGACTTGCTGGTATGTGCGGTAGGCGGGCGTCTTAATTGCTACTACAGTTGGACCCGCAGACGAGGGTAGCGAAGAGACATCGTCAAGCGCTTGCTTAAAGATTAGAAATATTAGAGAAGGTGACGTGTGTGTATGTGTGTGAGTGGCAGGAGCGGACACATAACATTTCGTGCGCTGAGCGGACACTTTAAAACTCATCGTGGTTTGAGAGGACACATCCCCCCCCCCTTCTTAGAACAGATTCGATTGCCGAATTACAAGGATAAATACATCTTTGCCAATCAAATTTAATTACTTGTATTAAATTGTTGAGATGTTATAGTGCGAATACATTTTAAACATAGCAAAATGTAATAGAAATAAAAACTTTCAGAGAAATATTTAAAAATTAATAGTACGTATCAATATACTGAAAGGTATGAACGAATTTCGAGCATTTTGTAGAAAACTGTATTTTAGAGTCAAATAAATATTAGAACAGATGCAATAGCCATGCAATTAATTAGTTTCATGAAAGGAAGTAATTTGCGTATTTTACTTCTGGTATTGTTCTTTACATCCTTTCATGAAACTAATTAATTGTATGGCTATTGCACCTGTTTTAATATTTATTTGACTCTAAAATACAGTTTTCCACAAAATGCCTGGAATTCTTTCATACCTTTCATTATATTGTTACTTACTATTATTTTTTTAATATTTCTCTGAGAGTTTTTATTTCTATTACATTTCGCTATGTTTAAAATGTATTCGCACTATAACATCTTAACAATTCAATATAAGTAATTAAATTTGATTGGCAAAAATGTATTTATCCTTGTAATTTGATAATCTTATCTGTCCTCAGATGGGGGGAAATGTGTCCGCTCAAACCACGATGAGTTTCAAAGTGTCCGCTAAGCCCACGAAATGTTAGGTGTCCGCTGCCACGCAACCTTAGAGAAAATCAAAAATAGCTGTTTACTTAATTAGTTAGTTTTTTTTAAATCCAGAAATCTTTTTTAATCACAATTAAAAATATTATATTGACAGCTACAGGAATTAACCTCAAAGTATGAAAATGTAAGCACTTAAATATTTATTCAAATAATTCCATGTTACTTACTCCTATTTTTTTAAGAATGATGAGCTTTGGCAGACGCTTAACAGGAAATATAATTGTTAATATATATAGTTTACACATATATAAATATATCCTCAGAGAGAGATTTCACACACAACGAGCCCTGAGACTTTGACATTTGAGCGTAAGAACCACAAGTTTATTCTGGATGAAGTCTAATAAGACTTGGTATGTGCGGTATAGGCGGGCATCTTAATTGCTACTACAGTTGGACCTCGCGACGAGGCTAGCGAAGAGACACCCCCAAGGGGCTGAATTGGTCAAATCAAACAGCGCGCGCTTCCCTAGACTTTCTGTCACGCATTTCCGTCCCTTTTCCCGAAATCACTCCAACAAATATCCAGCAACTGAGAGTAAAGATGTTACACATCAATAAAAGGTGCTACCATATGCAAAGCTCTCAGTTTTAATACAGGGTTTTTTGAAGCTTATCAAGATGTATGGCAAATGTCTAAATGTACTTAATACTTATGCGGGAAAAATAAAGTCATGTGTATTTTTAATACTTCATTGTATATTTTGGCTTTCATACTAAACTCTCCACAGTCAAAAGGGAGAACTTATTTTCTGTCTCCCCTCGTATATTTGCAATATATTCCATTTTTTAAGGAATACAAACTTTCAATATATTACATAAATAAGAATTTTTGGAATAAAATAGGATGTTACGCATTATTTTAAAAATAAATAACAAATACAATTACAAATTTTATTAAATATATTTTTTATTTTCTTAATTATTTTATTTGTTGTTTAGATAGGTTGTATGAAAAAAGTTGATTTTAATTCGAAAAAGAAAATTGAGAAATTCGGTATTAATTAAAGAATTGTAAGGAAAAATAAGTAAGAAGTATAACTTCTACGAGCAATTATTATTTTAAAGGATACTTATTGCAGATGCAGAAAGGTTAAATACTAATTTTAAGGAATATCTCAATTTGTATCTGTAAAGAATAATAGAAAAAAATCTCCCTAGTGCTTCTAATCTTGCCATATTAAGAAGATGTTTTCTGAGTCAATTGGAAAAATCATCATTATTATGAATTACACAGCAATTGCAACTACGGACATTTCGCAAAATAAGGGAAAGAAACCTGTCAATCGCATCTGTAAGAAGAAATAAAGTTTTTTTTCTCTTTCAATAATCTAGCTTTTCTGATTGGTCTGAAAATGGACCGTTAGCGTAAGATGAATGATGTCATATAGTCAGCGACATCAGCATTATTAGGCTAAGGTCCCAATATTTCTTATCAACATTGTGCCGGGAGTTACAGTCGTTCAAATTGCACCATTGGTGATATATTCTTCTGGACGTTTTTCCTGAGGCTTCCCGTTATTGAATTATATACACGTTTGCTAGATAAAAATAGAAAACATTCTATAGAATTGCGCAAAGGAATGTATTGTTAACTTGAAATTGATTTTTTCTGAAGAACTATTTTTGGAGGAAGCCATTTAAAATACGAAAAAAGTGAAACCAATTCTGGTGAAAAAATATTTAATTTGAAATACGGATTTAGGGAACATACGTGTTAGATAAATCTCTTGTAATATCTTAAGCAACCTTACATTTTGAAAACTTATAAAACCTTAAAATATACAATTGTTACAAAAGGTAAAATTAAAACTTATTTAATGATAAATGAAGACGAACTGAAAGATAAATTCCTTTACAGATGATGATTTACACTTGCCATTAATTATAACCAATTGGCAAATAAATTAAAACTAAATGCTGATATTTTAATATAGGAACTAAGAAATTATATCTAATATGCTGCATCTTTGTCTGTATGAATTAGTTATTTTGATCATGTAGTGTTAAATTTGTAATTTTCTGTATCAAATTGATAATGTAAATTATATAAATGAGCATTGTTTTTTTAAGTAAACATTGCATTATTTGAATAAAATATGCCAATGGGACACGGCTACAAATTAATGTTCAGATACACCTTTTCAGTAAACATCATACCAATAGTTGTGATACGGCTTATAAGCTATATTCTAAGCCTCAGGATATTTAAAAAATCATACGAGTTATTTAATTACAATCCAGTATCTGAAATAAAATACGTCTAGGTAAATACAATAAAATGAAAAACTCTTCTGTAAATTGAATGGGAATTAGTTAACGTAAAGTAGAGAGAAGATATATATATATATATATATATATGATGGTCAAATTTAGGGACACTTTTTAAAATTGTTACATTTTTTTAAGTTTGCATGCTTATAGAAAATGTTGCGCTTCACAAAATGCAAAGAATTTTATATTATTTTAAACAGAATTTAATTCTAATTCAATAAAAAAACAAAATTCAAATATTTGCAACGCAAAACATGTTATACGGCAGTAAATATTGAAATGCATTCGATACTTATTATGGCAGTGAGCTATCAGTGTTTAGTGAGGTTGCCTGTATTTTTCATTACAGCTTTACATCGATGTTTCCTTGAGCAGAAAATAGTTTTAAGTTCTTCCTTTCTTATTGCATGATGCCAGGAAAAACTTACATTCTCAACTAGTTCCCTTTCATTTGATAGGCATACAATTAGGACACCATTTTTCAAATGATGCCACAAGTTTTCGATAGAATTGAGGCCCGGACAGTTTCCTGCTGAAGATAACAATGATGTTTAGTTAAGAAACTATTGCATCAAATAAAAGAGTAGCTTGGATACCTAGAAAAAGATGTATGATGAGAAAGTGGCCTTCCCTACTTCAAAATTGCAATATAAATGTGTGGTTCAATTACTACATATAGAGACTGAAAGATTTGTTTAAGATGCAAGGAGACAAATTAAACAAAAAATAAATTAGGAAAAGGTCAGAAAATGTGATCTACATGTGTTTATGACTGAAAATCAAAAATAATATGCCTCCAAAGGCAATCAAAAGTTATATGGATGTGTGTGTGTAATGATGGTGTTTCTGTCAGTTTAAAACATTTATGAGAAGATTAGTACACGCAGATGTTAGGTTAAGAATTAGAATTCCACCGAAAAAGTGTCATCTCAATTTACAGCAGCATTAAAAAGGACTTATGTGGTCAAAAGAAAACATTTATTGGGCAAGTGCTTAGTGGTCAAATGTTATATGGAGGCATAGAACTAATAGCGTTATTTAGTAGTAATGACCGAAAATACGTAAGACGTAGAATAAGAGAAGGGCTACAGCTTGTCTGCATCCAGGCAATTGTGAAGAACCCACATAGTTTTATGATTAAGTCATGCATATGAGCAAAATGTAACTGCTTCTCATATCATCGATGATACACTAAATGTCAGAAAATACATTGACATTATTCTAAAACCCAAATTTTTGACCTTGCATCAGAGATCTATTTACCAACAATGCTTCATTTATTTTTCTATAAGATTCTGCTCCTTGCCACACATTAAAGTTATCGAAAGACTGGTATCAATTTAAAATCTTTGAGTTGTTGTCCTGTCAGGAAAGAGTCCTGATTTCAATATCAACAAAAACTTATAGCACTGTTTATAAACTCTTGCCCGAATGAGATACCCGTGATATAAAAAGGAATGAACTGAGGATGTAAATGATTCCTGGCATCATGTAATGCCAAAAGAATAGCTTAAAACTATTTTCAGCTCAATGAAACATTCATGGGAAACCGCAATGAAAAATAAATACTACCCCATTAAGCACTGCTGTCATTAGTATCTAACGTCTACCAATATTTATTGCAGCATGACTTATTTTGGGTTGGAAATATTTGAAATTTTATATTTTTTTGCATTGATTTTAAAATTAAATTATCTTTAAAATTGTATGAAAGGCTTTACATTTTGAGCAAAGTAACATTTTATATTAGAAGACACACTTGAAAAACATAACAATTTTAAAAATTATCCACAATTTTGGCCACCACTGTATATATTTATATATATGATACGTGAAAAGAAACTTGAAGTTTATTAATAGATTAATCCATATTAAATAAAATAAAAACCAATTTCTTGAGTGGCAATACAAACTTACGAAGGAATTAGGAATCAGTTTAATTTGGGGGAAAACAGTTAAGAGGGTGTGAGAATGGTCAAAATTAACCCTTTCTTCACGGGTTTGTCCTACATGCACCAATCTAAAATCCTTTTATAGGACGGCAGGCCGTTCAATGCGGCTGGTTTCTGTGGGGATGGTCAATCCTGTAGAACCAGTAGGAAACACAATTCATCAGTGCATCAACCAGAACACATATGTGACATACCCATCTGTACAATATTTCCATTTATCTATACGTCATCACAAAAAGGTTAAAGAAGGAAACAATTGTTATTTGCATTAGCAATATCTTTTAAATCCATGTGAAGTTCATTATTGTTTGGTGATCGTTATGTGGTTTTATATGAAATTCCTACTCTATGTGGCATGGTTTTGCACTCGTCAACATGAGGCATTGTCCTTAATATCTAAGGGCTTCTGTTTCTCCGTGTTCTGCATCCCACTGGAAATCTCAGCACTGGCGAACCCAGTGCTCTGGCAGTACTGCCTCTCTGAATTAGCGCACTTATTACCAGATATCAGTCTTGGCGACGGGTTGTGCCTCTTGGTCGACCTGATACTGGTTGTCGGATAACATGCCCCGTTCTTTAAAACCTCTGCCACAGTCTTGGAAGTCACAGACTGGTCCACATTCAGAATTCGAGACACTTTGGTTTGTGATTGTGAGGATTCAGCATTCCAATGATTATTTCTTTCGAAATATGTCCAATTGGCGTCTTTGTGCCATCATTCACTTTGTTTAAAGGTAAACAACGTTACTTCGAACAGCAGTTGCCCAAAGCTTGTCTGAACTGCCAATGCTGCGGGAATAGGCTTCTCCGCGTTCCGACATGCGCCGGTGTTTCGCGCAGGACATAGTCGACTGAAAATTTTTCATAAACTCAATGTTTCTTCTTCACTCAATTAATACCCGCAAGAAATTTGGAAACTTTTACGAATACGTACTCCATGTTTTTGACTTTTTTACGATGTATGCTTATCTTTTGGACACCAATGTACGTTTTCGAGCACTATCAGTCGAATGCACGAGAAATCTCTGTTTCAGTAGCTACCAGTAAGTTAGTGAGTGTATCGTAGGGTGAAGAGTTTGCTAGGTATAACATGACAAAATTGTGCCATCATAGAAAATCCTGACAAATGTAAGGTGCGAGAAGTGATAAGATGTCGTTGGGCCAAAAAACTGGCAACAGCGAATAGCCATCATGAATGAGTTTCGTATACGGGCTAAACATTGTGAGTGAATGCGTAGTATATGAATAGATACGATTTTTCAAGGACATAAGAACAAACATCCATAAGGAAAAACGGAGTGCAAGGCCTTCTTTTGTAATTGCTATCTCAAAGAAATCGATGAAAAAATTATTTTGCTCCGTAATTTCACAATCTCTCAACTTATTATTGTTCACAGCAATGAAGAAGTGGCTTGGGGTATAGCATTTCGCAAACAATAACGAAAAAAATGCCGTGACACATTGGTTTAAATAGCAGAGTGCAGTGTTTTATACAGAAGGAATTTGTAAATTGGTAAAACGATACGACCAATTCTTCAATAATGGAGTAGACTATGGTGAAAAATAAAGGGTAGTTGTACCTTTTATATGTAAATAAATCCCCCCCCCAATCTCTCCTGGTTTGTTTTTTATAGCGATTCGGAGGTTAATTTCCGAATTATCCTCGTATTAGGCAGTATTTTGGGATACATTTATATTGCATATATATCGTCAATAAAATGAGAATGCAGTATGTTCCTCAAATTCCTATGGATTCCCTACAAACTTATTGGTCATAAACATTTTTACTTATTTAAGCAATGTTTTCACAATGTCTGTGCATATGAAACATAAAATGTGTCCCCACAGGAAATCTACTCATTTCTTTTAATGCAACAAACGATTAAAAAACAAAATTATCTTTTTCCGGATTGTCTTTTGATTGTCAAAAGTTTTTCAATCGAAGGATTTTGAAATAATAGTTGTGAAAGATTAAAAAAAAGCTAATTAGAATGTTTTGTGGTTTTCATAAACGTAAATATTTTTAATATCAGCCTATTTGTTTCAGTTTAGTGCTTTTACTGATCAAACATTATTCCAATAAGTATAGTTAAACAAGCCAAAATAAGAATAATGTTAACACTTCAAAGTAAAAAACAAGCTAGCCATATTAATAGCTGAAACAAATACAAAAATAATTAATAATTAAAATTTAACCATGGTTTTTAAAGATAATTTTGTGATTCCAGACGGCAACTGTTCAGCATCTTGATTCAAATTTTGTGTAATATTAGAACAGCTGCCATTATTTGTGGAGTTTTTATAATTTTTTTTAAGTGTAGCATTCACTTTTAGTAAATGCAATTATCAAAATTTTTGCAAGAGATTAATATATACCTTTCATTACAATAAAATAAATATTTAAAAATGTGTAGCATGTATGACTTTTAATAGTTTAGCCTACAGCGAATGCTAGAATGAACACTTAGGGATTTTACAAAAGCACATACTTTGGTTTGTTAAACAAATCACACATAATAGCATCAAATATGGACTTGCACGTTTTGATTTGATAGATAATCTTACTGATTTTTCATTCTGTAACAAAATCCACCTTATTCGACTTTATGAAGCAACGTATAGAATTAACAATTCATTGGTTGTTAACAAAGGATATGATTAACGTTCCACTGATTAACGTGTTTCTATTAAGATATTTTATGCTTACCCGGAACGAATATTCAGTAAAACATGCAGCATTTGAATAATCAAAATGGCAATAACACAAGTCATAAGGCATTAAGAATGATGTACACTATATAAAATTAAAAATGCTATAAGATTGAGAGACCAGAAAATTATGCGAATTTCAGCGCAAGCATACTGCTCCCAATCCCACATATAATGTAAAATGCATATGTCAAAATTTTAAGTGGGAAACTATAAAGAATAATAAGTGTGCCTCTTTTTAATAATAATAAATTCCAATTAAGTAATAAAGAAAAATTTTCCCAGGAGAGAGCAAAAATAGTACCAAACCACCGCAAACAGAATTAATTTCAACATACGAAAAATCTTACGAGGTGCATGATGATTGAACTGAAAAGGGCAAGCATGTCCATGTATCAAATTTTGGCAAAAACGTATAAAGATACGTTTTCAGTGCACTTATTGTAGCACAAATGGTTGTATCAAGGAAATGCGACATTTTTGAAGAATATAAGCTCAACAAGTGTAATGTTTACATGCATTAATCGAAAAATTATCAGAAAATTGGTGGTAAACTACTTCTATGTAATCTTCAACAATTTCGGGACACTTGATGCTAAATTTCGACTAGACCTCTTACCTGTTGATGAGTTGATAATGACTTGAATGTTTCCTTTCTGTTAAGATGACTGTCACTGTCTTCACGACAAAGATGATTCAGTTTGTAATGATGCCGGACTAGAGCAACGTGAACGACAGAATGACACAACTTCTATTTGTTCATTTCTCGTCATTATTTACGAGTGTAGAGCCGGCTTGGTGACAGATAGAATCCGGTTGCATCTGCGAAAAACCCTACCACGCTAAAATGTGGCATCAAACTTTCTGATGTCATCGTGTACAATAGCAGGCCACGTCTGGATATACACTAATGTCCAAAATAAGATCACAAACATAACTTTTGGCATAAATCTAATTTTTCACCGTTGAAAATGATGGAATTTGTATTTTAGGTTGTTTAAAAAACGGGTAGTACAATATCAACCTTCGGTTCAGAAAAAGAGATCACCGGAAGTTAATTTTTCCTGAGAAATGGATTTAGACCACTTAAGCATATCAGGAATTTACCTGCAGTTTTGTGAATATTGCATTAAAGCCAAAACGTTAGTTTGCTGGGAAAATGACTTATTATAATTTAAATCAGCGATACTCAACCTGCGATCTCAGGACAGCATGTGGCCGAATGAGTATTTATAAATGCCCCGGTCAGTGCCCATTACTCTGAAAAATTGACTTATTTTAGAAAAACATATTAAAAGTTTGGGGTGTCGAGATATCACACAAATATATCAATTTTGCTTTTTGTTGTCAATGTCGTACGAGTGCGAATTGATACTCTTATTCTATCTATAATAGTTACGGTATGTGATAACAAACAACAGAGGAGTAGTGACAGTTTTATGGGTGAAACTAATTTTTAACTATCTTTTATACCTTGCAAGCGAAAAATATCCTAAGACGTTTTTCAAGACGATTGGAGGTTGGCAATTTTGTGGTGAAAAACAAATATAGAACAGTTATTAACAAACAGTAAATTAAACAGGAATCACTCAGTGACACTTTTTCCCCCGAAAATCTCTTCCAAGATGTAATAAATAGGCGTTCTTGAATAATATTTCGAACAGCAGCAAAGTGTTTTGTCAGTAGTAATGTCACAGCGGTAACAAAGACATCTTATGAAAATTGCTATATTATTGATAATCATAAGAAGAGAAAGATAGATAGGAGTGTTTCTTAAATGCTTCTAATCCAGTGTTAGTGGCAAAAAAAAATATATAAAAATTTATAATTAAAAAAAAACAGAACTTAAAATATCTGGATCAATTTTCCACATTTTAAGACCCTACCCTCTCTCCTTTATCTTTATGATGCAGCCCGCTGAAACATTTTTGATAGATTGAAGTTTCTTTTCATCATAAAATGGCATATATAATCATTTAAGGTTTCACAGTATCCTACAAATCTCACTAACACTATTTTTTTTGTTTTTTTTTTGCATTTTCTCTTGTGGCCTATATCATTCGAAAGCTTGCTACCAAATTTTATCTCTACTTACAAATTAGTTTTAACGAACAAATTAGTTTTCTGAAGTTGGGTTTTTGTTTCAGTTTCTTTTTAAAATGTTTTGCACTCTTAAAGTTAATCAATTAAGAATATTTTTTAGCACAATCACAAATCTTTCATTTAGAAGTGTTTTTTTATTTCAATTTTCATTCCTAAAATCCTTTCTGCTTGATTATGCTTTGAGTTCCCATAATTACTTAACTAAGGTTGATTTGATGGCCCATTTTTGCTTAAAAATTAAGTTTATATTAGAAGTTTCTTATTAATTTTTTTCCTGTTGAGAAAATGTTCCGGCCAAAATTTTCCCAGGCAGATATGATAAACAATATTTGGAAGAGATGGAATACTATTGAAAATTTTCTATCTAAAAACCAACACTTTACTGATACTTCAATAAGTCTTACAAATACAAGTATTCTTTCTACAAGTATTGCAGACAAAACTGAATAAATCCATGATCTGCCAAACTACATTATAGTAAATATATATTAGTTCTATACTATGGTGTGGCCGCGATGGCCGAGTGGTCTAGGCATCGGATCTTGGCTAACATGTCATGGGTTCGATCCTAGTGCCACTAAAGATCCGCCGTGTAGGGGTGCGATGCACGTTAAATCTGTCGAGAGCTCAAACGTCCTCCCGTTGGTGTGGTGTGGTAGTTAGGAGAGGGGTGCCAGCTCATTTGTCGTCCGCGTCACTTGACTATGGTTCAAAATTACGCGGACCGTCGCCAAAAGCCCTCGTGTTGCTAATCAGTGCGACGTTAATATTCTCTCACTCACTCTATACTATGGTATTAAAGTTCTTGTGGACGACATTAAAACTTGCTAAACTTTCCCAATTTAAAACTAAAAAAGATTAAATTTTATGTTCAAATCTGGTGAATTTTAGCTTAGGTTAGAATCATTATTATATTGTACATAAATGATTTGTGTTTCAAAACATTTCTGAAACTATTTTGTTAAGATTAGGCTGAATAAACCTGTCGTCGGTAACAAACACTATAAATATTATGTAAAAATATATTTTCAATTAAAAAAATCTTAGTCAAAATTAATTGAAGTAGTGTTTTGATATAGAACATAAGTTGAAAAATAATATAGTAAAATATTAGAGATTTGCATGCGCTATAGGTTTTGGTTTTATGCCTTTGCAAACTTTAAATGCGTTTTTCACGGACTTTTACGTTTGAAGATGCAGGTGATTTTTAATCCCTAAATCTTTTTTTCGGTTCAATATAGAGTCTACTACTATTTTGTATATACTCAGAAACGTATGTTCCATAAAAAATGGCATGGATTTATGTATGTATGTATATATATATACAGGATCTCCAGTTATTTTTTTTAAATGCTAAGGTTAATATTTTATAATTTTCGTGTTTTTTCTAGGTTTAGCTAAAAAAATAATTTTTAAAAACCAGCAAGGGAATAGATATTCAAATCCATATTAGCTTTTGTTTGTAGTAACTTAAAAAATATAATTCACGTAAAATGACTAAAAGGTTTCAAAAATTTAGCATTTTATAAAAGTTCGGAAAAACTTGAAAAATTCTATATTTTTTAAAATTGTAAAATAATGACTGGACAAACTGACTTTTTGCTTTCAGATTCCACTTAATAAAATAATATGAATATAAAACATAAATTATTATTACTGTTACTGTCTCCATTTTTTTTTTTTTTGAAAAAGTGTATTGTGTAGCCTTCAGAAGCAAATTAGCAAATACTCCTTAATAACAATTTAAATATAACACATTTTGTATAAATTACTTTCCTGACATTAAATGGGGCTTGGTTTTAATATAAATTAGATTTATTTGAGCTTCAAGCTATATTAAACTATCTGTAATATGCCTATGCCATATTCTATGCTACTAGAAAGTTTCAATGTCATTTAATTAGTTAAGAATCATACTAAAAAAGTATGCATTCAACGTACTCAGTAATTAAAAAATAAACTATAAATTGATTTTTTTTTACCAAAATTAAAGTCAAATCTCTTAAATACTTAAAATGGTTTGATTCATATACATATTTACTTATCGAGAAACCCTTCTACTTACGTTATCTCATATCTAAAATTAAAAAAAAAATCCTTATGTACATTGTTTATTACATTTTCTTATTTCAGGTTTTTCCATCTTACAGAATTTTTGATTTTTTTTTATGTATTATCCTTATTTCTCTTAGACAACTCTTTTTGGAGTTCTGTTGGTTGTTGGATTTTTTCCTTAGAGGTTTTCTCTCAATGTTCAAATTTATATAATGTAGATATGGAACTCTCATTATCAAAAATGCATAGTAAATTTGAAAGAGTAAAATCCACTATACATATCTTCAAGAATAATACTTATTCGCAAAAGGTAATCAATTTCATGGTTGCTGAGGTTGAAAATTACTCCCCAGTCGAAAACATACAAAATTCATGAGATAAAAATGGAAATATTAAATTTATTTTTAAGTACACGCAAACATTAATACGAAAAACTAATAAATAATGGAAGAAAAGAATAAACTAACATATGTATTACGTTTTACAGTAAATATATTATTTAGATGTCTGTACCTATAACAAATATTGGGATTTAGGTTTTCTATTCATTATGTTCAATAGATTTTTGCTCAGTATTATTAACAGAAGGTTGGCTGGCCACAAAACATGTTCAAATTCACTTTTATATAAATTATTTTATATATAAGCTCTCCTAAGTCAAAAATGTTTATAAAACTGTAGCATCCATTCTTTGTTATTATTATTTTATATTTAACTCCATTATTTTAACTGTTCATACTTCCTTTCAAAATCAATTATCTGGTTATCTTGCAATTCCAATCCTTTTCAGTTTTGATCATGTTAATTCATCTCTCTCTTGTAGAGCAATTTTGACTATATATATATATGGTCAATTTCAGATCATAGTATTTAAATTAATTATGTCATTATGAAAATTTAAAAAAAAATTAACGCTTTCATGAAGTTATGATAAAATATTAACTATAATAATAAAAACTTTAAAATTATTCGTTTGTTGGAAACATTAATAGGAATTAATTGAAATAGCTAAAAGATGCACTCTACTGGAATCATAGAATATGTTTACATTTAATTTCTAAATTGCTTTAATCATTGACAAGTACACATACCGAGCAGTACATTAGAAAAATTCAAAAGCTTCTAGTTTAGACTTTGACATATTTTAAGAGATCATGTGAACTTAATTTCACAGTCAAAGGTAAATTGAAACCATTCCACTTAAATTTAGTTTTAATATGTACACAAATTTAATGAGCCGCAGTGTGTGTTTTTAAACCAATCTAGAAGTTTAAATTATTATTTCCAAAACATAATATTACGGAGTATAAAATTAAAAGATCCGAATCATTGCAAATATATCAATTTTATAATTTAACTCAACTTTTCTAGTTTCTTAAATTAGAATAATTGAGTATCTTCTTTTATAACGTGAATATATCTATAGCATACGAATATTAAACAGAATTCATTGTATATTGCAGGGGTGGCCAACCCGCCGCACGTGTGCCACATTATGGCACGGAGGACTCATAACTGTGACACGCGGAGACTTATTGAAAAACTACAAAAATGTTTTGAAAATATTACTGAAAAAATTTAAATACAATGGAAAAATATCCTGAAGAGAACATGTAAGAAACATAAATTTTCTGAGTTAGATTTTAAAGGCTCTTAAGCAAGGTTTTTTCTTTTCTTCAGAACAGCACTAAGAATGAGATCATGCTCCAAAACTTACAATTCTACAGCATTGTAACGTATCGTAAAAGATGTTGAGTAGTGTGAGATTAAAAGCGAATTCTCACTTTTTCGGACGAATCAGTCGAATCTGCCCAAAACTTCACCCTCTCTCGGGGGTGGTTGTTTTGTTTTAACATCTCGGATTTTCACTTGAATTTCAGTTTCCTCTTGCAGTGCTGAAGTTTTGTATTTATAGCTATTGGCTGTCACTGCGATGTCAAATAAAAACTTTTTTCGAAGGTGTTGGCTATTTAAAATTTCTGTAATGTCAAGAAGCAATTCAGTAACATATTAGGAGAGAAGTTGTTGATACGGTAGGAGTAATTCTATGTGCACAAAGAGGCCTCTTTATAAAGATGAGGGATTGATAACTTGCTTCCATAATTAATCAGAATGCTGGATTTGGAACCTAGAAAATTTGCAGCGCAAAAATGGCAAATTGCTTCTATCTGCCAGACTCAATAAATTTTAAACTCTATTCAGCAAGACACGTTATGCTTTTTTCATTTTATAAAATTATTTTTAGATCTTAGCGTTGAGTGTAGTTATTTAAAAAAAATAACTTTCGATATATTTATGAGTAAACCTTCGACACATCGAAAATAAGTTATGAAGATAATATTGCAGCCTATGATTTTAAAATTGCCTAGGAAGAACAGTATTTGTTGACACATCAAAATGCTTCAGTTTGTTTCATATGTGGAATTTGAAAAGCAGTACCAAAAAAATTTAACTTGAACCGGCATTTCAAACAACTACATAGTGATTTCAACAGCATATATCATGGTTAATGAAATTTGCGAGCGGAACTTATCAATAAAAAAAAAGAAATATTTAGCCAGCCAACAATTTTTGTTCCAGAAGAGAAATGATGAAATGAAAATTATATGTAGAAGAGAACCATATTTTGACGGACAAAAAAGACATAACAAAAAAAGAGCCTTTTAATGTTCGCCTAAAATGTCGGTGATGTAAATGTCAAAAATATGGCTGATAAAATAGCTTTGTATAGAATTATCGACATGCGTCATATAATTGACTTGGGGCAGGATAATGGAATGCAAATTGTCTCTGGACTTCAAAATTGCAAATACATTACATTAACTTTAGATGATAATTGTAATATCACAGACAATACGCAATTAAGCATTTTTGTGCGTTACACGAACAATAATTTTGATACTGTGGAAGAGCTTCTTGATGTGTGCCAACTAGTTTTAATTACAGTTGAAGGAATTTTTAATGGACTTAAAAATGTATTTGAAAATAATAAAGTAGAATGAACAAAAATAGCCAGTGTTTGCACAAATGGAGAGCCTTGCATGGTTGGTAGAATAAAAGGTTTTGTTGCAATATGCTTGAAAATTATTTGGAAAGAAATGTGTTTAAGTATCATTCATCACAAGAAGCTATTTGTGTCAAGAACTTATACTTGGCTTTCATTTTTGACCCTGTCGTGCGCTGTATCAACCAAATACTAGCTCGTACTCTGAATCGACGAAGATTTCGCACGTTTTTCCCCGAAGAAACGGATAAAAATGGCGAGTTACCCCTTCATTGTAGTATGAGCTGGCTTTCCAAAGGAAGTTTACTAGCAAGATTTTGGAGTTTGAGAGAATGTATTTTAGAATATATAGAAGAGAGAGAGAAAACGATGAACTACCAAGTGAATGCTCTCTCCTCAGGAAAAAAAACTGGCTGTGGGATTTAGCTTTCCTTACGGATTTAATTAAAAGTTTAAATAATTTAAATTTAAGATTACAGTGAAAAATCGTATTTTTTCTACCCCAGTTGGTCTTATTCTTTTGTGAGCACACTTTTGCTTTTTTTGTCTGGATTTCGGAGGGAAAACAGGTTAACTCATTTCCCATTCGTGCAGGAGTTATTTGCCAAAGGTTCGAACTATGATAGATTTAAAAATTTACTATCCCTTTTGCAAGATATTCTTTCAGTGCCAGGTTTAAGGTTTTAAAAATGAAAAAAACTGAGCTTTTTTTAAAAATCATTTTTAATTCTCTTCAAGACATTTATTGTTACCCACCTCAGGTTCAAACTGAAATTATTGACCTACAGCACCATATTACTCTGAAAATCAAATATTAGGAAATTATTTTAACCTCAAATGTTCCGAAAAATATCGAATTTTGGAAATTTGTGCCATCAAGTAATTTTTCAAATTTGCATGATTTGCCGGTCAGATATTGTTGTAGGTATCCAATCAACATATGTTTGTGAAGAAATGTTTTCTGTTTTGAACATAACTAAATCAAAATATCGCTCGAAATTAACTGATATGCACCTAAAATACCTAAATCTGTTGGCATATTCAAGAACTAATCCAATTATAGATGATTTTGTAAAAAAAAACTACAAATTTAAAAGCCATATTAAGAAAGTATTGTTTTCTTAGTAATCATTTAAAATGAAATGTTTCAAATTGCTTATTTTTAATTTGTATCTAAGCTAACTGATTGATTCTGTAAAAATTTATCAACAATAAAATATAAGTTTGTACTTTTGTTTTATTTGTTATACCATTTTTTTTTACATTTTCGCTACATAGAACTTGCTTTAAAAATGTTTTCGGTGTAAATAACCCATAATAAGCCTTTAATTAAAAAAATTTCACTGTTGTAAACTTTTTAGTTTGGTGGAAAAGTTGGAAGTGTCACGCGTAATTTTATTTTATCAGATTGTGGCACACTTCCCCAAAAGGTTGGCCAACTCTGGTATATTGTATAGTCTAAAGAATTTATTAGATACATTTAAGTCAAAAATATTAAACATTTTCCAACGCTTCGTGGAATCTGACGTATTAAGGTTACAAGGGAACGTTCATCATTTTCCTGTTCTAAAGATTACTTTTTACATTTTCGTCATTAATCGAAAAGCACTTGACAGAAAATCCTGTACACTAGTTTGTAAATTAAGGCCCTTACCATTCTTTAAAATGAATTTAGCAATCTAATTTATGTTCCCTAGAAATTCGAAAATTCTTATAAAACATTGTTTTAAACACTGTGATGGTGTTTAACAGCTTTTAGAGTGTTTCAAGACTTTGTTTCATTAGTCAACATCAATGCTACCACTAATGTCATTCGCTTGGCTCTCTAAAAGGACTGATAGTGTGATGTAAACGAAACGTTTGCTTAATGTTGATGTGCAGAAAGCTTAAATCGGCAAATCGGTAACTCAATATCCGCATTGTTTCTAACCTATTAAAAAGCGATTTTATGGTTTTTATTGAGACAAGCTATTTCATGTGGTGTTTGAATAAGCTTTATACATGTATACATTGGACATTAATAAGCAGGCCAAGGCTAAGCTTTTACTAATATGTAATCTGATTATTCATTATTCGACTCAATTTGTCTTAATCGGCACCCAATGGTAGTAAAACTAAGTGAAAATCTTCTAGAAATCTCTGCATTTCCATGAAAAGTGATAAGTAAAGTTTTTGTAACGTGAATTAAATCACAAAAACAATGAGTCTGACTTGTGTCGTATTAGCTATTAATGTGCGTGAAAGTTATTCAGTATAAAATATAAAACATAGAATATGAGCACACAATTTTAAAAAGTTATATGATTAACGGCAAAGACTTTTCTGATTGATCCGAATATGTGGGTGATGCAATATTCCGCCCTCCTGTTTTAGAACATCATAATCATTGTGATATGAATCACAAGGAACCAAGAAATAAAAACATGATGACTTCTGATTTTTTTCCTTATCAAACCAATACTGTAGTCTAATTTGTGACCACTGAATTAGGGATAGCAAGGGCTATGCAAATTGCGTAGCGCTGAGCAATTTATGTGCAAATGAGGGCCCTGTAGTAACTGCATATGCACCGCGTACTGTGGTTGTTCTGAATTTGTTGTTGGAATTGCCAGTATGCGTAAACTGCCTACTTTAGACGCTTTCAATCGGGGGGAAATTGTAGGTGCGTGACGCATGGGCCATTCAGTTTCCGAAATCATCCGACTGCTAAAATTTTCAAGGTTGACAGTACCAAGACTATACCAAGAATACATCTATGGTGGACAAAAAACTAGTGATCGGGCAAGCTTTTTAAGGGCAATTATATTTGATAGTGAGTGGCGGATTGTAAGTAGCCAAGGCAAAGCCAGCAATTAGCTCAAATTACCACCCATTTGAATAACTGTGAAAGTTGTAGTTAGTAAACGGACTGTGCAATGTTATAGTTTATAGTTATAGTACACCGTATAGGTTTCGGTAGCCATCGACCTACGAGAGTACCATTGCTCAATGCTCACCATTGGGCTGCACGTCTTGCCTGGGCAAGAGAGTACAGAGGCTGGAGTGTAAAGGATTAGAAAAGAGTAGCATGCAGTGATAATTCTAACTTCCGACTACTTAACTCCGACGGGAGGCTGAAAATATGGCGTCAGGCTCATGAAATCGTGGATCCTGCATTCCAGGTGGGAATTTTTCAAGTGCATTGTGGCTCAATCATGGTCTAGGTTGTTTTTTCGTGGCACAGTTTGTGATATTTTGTGCGTGTCCCAACCTCCTTCAATGCCATTCGGTACGTAGAGTTGCTGGGTGATCATCTCCATCCGCTTATGCTGTAGTGTTATCCGCATGGTAATGGTGTTTTCCAGCAAGACAACTGTACCTCTCACAAGACCCGGTTGGCTATTGGCTGGTTGGATGAGCATTCCTCTGACTTTTCAGTCATAAATTGACCCCCTTACAAGCCCAGACAAAAATTATATTAAGCATCTTTGATATGTTTTAGAACAAGGCGTGAAAGGCGAACACACAACACCAACGCGCCATACTGAATTATGGACAGTTTTAGGCAATATTTGGCAAGTCATTCACGTGGAACGTTTCTAGAAACTTGCTGAATGTATGCCTCGTCGTTTGGCAGCCGTTATCAAAACTAGAGAAAGCCCAACTCTTTACTAGTAGGTATCCCTGATTCACTGACACCTTAATAAAAATATAATAAATATATATATTTTTATAATTATGTGGAGAAGTATTAAGTAACAATGAAATTAAACAATACGCATTTAACAACATATATATTTGATTTATTTCATAAGAAATAAAAAAATTTATGAAGTAGATGTACCAATATATATACAGTTGTTTGAAAATAGATTGTGTGCAGTTCTTGCTACTTACTGTAACTTTATTTCACTAAAATACAAAGTATATGATGCTTTTTAGTCAATTTTCGGATTCTCACAGATGTAAACTTCCAAAATCTGTTACGCATTTTGGATATAAATCTCCATCGAGTTTAAAAATTCTGTTACTGCATGTACAAATAAATTTTATAATTAATTTCACATATATATATTCCGTTTTATGGTAGTCCTACTGCTTAACGTTCGTTGGAATATTATTAAATCATTTTCGACATCTGTGGTATTAAAATATTTTGCTATGGATCACCCTGAGTTAAGTAAATAAATAAAAAAAAATGATTAAAATATGAATGAGTCATGAATGCGTATGACAGATCCATGGATATTTTAAATATTCACTTATAATTTCATGTATTTATTCTTATACATTTAATGTGCTTTTACCATTCCGTAAAATGCAGTATTTCATTTCAGCATTACATTTTCTTATATGCTTTTAGAATCATATGATTACCGGCAAAAACTTTTCTGATAGGTCCGAATATGTGGGTGATGCAATATTCCGTCATCCTGTTTTAAAAACCCATACTTTTCAGCTTTTTTGAAATTAATTACCATGCGAATTCTTCGAGGTATATATATATATATACATATATATATATATATGTGTGTGTGTGTGAGTGAGTGTGTGTGTGTGTACCATTACCATTATCATCTCCTTTAGAGCAAATTAGAGCAAATGGAATTTCATTCGTTAATTTCATCATTCCTAACTTCATACATTGCATATTTTAATGATTTGTAAGCAGTATTTATTTACGTCTGTTAGTTATAAAAAATATACTTATCTTACTTACTTACATATAAGTTTAATCTACAAATTTTATAGATAAAGTATTAAAAGTAAGATACTTCTGTTAAATGCTTACTATATATACACTGTTTAGCAAATTATAAAAATCGTGTATTAGATGAAAAAATAAATATTTTTGATTAAATGGTATTTGATTATAGCAATCTACTAAAAGTTTTATTCTCCTTTGTAATTTTCGAATTCCCGGAATAATTTTAATCCGTTTGAGAACGACTGTGAGAAGGAATATAATGAATTGGTAGTTAATTTAGTGTACAATTTGCTGTGCGATATAGGGATTCCAAATATTCTGCAGAAATATAATTTCTCTTAGAATTCCTAACTTTATTATACGAATTGCTGATTTTGCAAAGTGATATTCCTGGTGTAAGTGAATCATAGTTTAACCTAAGCTTTACGTTTAATTACCTAACACTCTACAGTAATTTATTCTCAATCAATTTTATACCTTTCATCAGAAAAATTTAGTTTTTTTTTTTAAGTAGGTTATAAATTATTTCAATTAAGAATTTCAGCAGAGAATCTCCTTTGCTTGCTGTATTATGTAAACAGAATTACACATATTGAATAAAAAATATAATAAAGATATTAAATAAAGTCTTTACACATTCTTAAATAATATTTTCAACTAATGATATGTTTAATTTAGGCATCTCTGTAAATATTTTGATATTCTTAATAATATAAGGAGTTAATTGTTTTGTAAAAAAAATTTTTTTGAAAATACAGTTTTGAAATTTTATATATTATTTAAACCATTACTTATGGCATATATGTTTATACTAGCGCTGAGAAAAATTTTATTTAATGCCATCTACTTTATGGAAATATAGTTCAAATTGTTCAGGGAGATAAATTACGTAAATTCAAAATTTCAAAAGTTAGTTTAAATAAAAAATAAATGAAAAGCAGACGTTTTAATGTTTAGTAATATTGTGTTAAAAGAAGAAGGAAACCAATAGTATATTATAAGAAGTGTAGTTTTCGCAAAACATTAAGATTTATTCAAAAAGTTTAACATTTTTACAAAAATAAATAACTTACTTTTATCAAAAAATTTTTTGCGTTATTAACGTAATTCCATTTTTATGTTGCATATTAGTTGCAATGAAACAAAAAGGTTTGTATGTAAGGGTGAGTAAGGTTGTGGTAACTAAAATCAAAATGTTCGGTAAAAATATAATCTATCGAACTAAACAAGTGAAAGACACAAATTTGAAAGTGTAGTAAAATAAATATGTTTTATAAAGCAGAAGAAATATTGGGGATTATAATTGAAGAACTATATTTTAAAATTGTTTGATTTGATAAAAATTAAAGTACATTTCATTTCTAACTAATTTTTGCACATATATCTTGTGATATACACAAATCGCAAAAATTTACTTAAATTTACCCGATCAATTAAAATAAGGATTCAGATAACAATTTTGAAATTATACATTTTGAGCTTATTTATTTATTAAGTCGATCATACGTATACATATATATATATATATAATAAAAAAAATATAAATATATATATATATATATATATATACACAAAACAAGAAAACACGTGGTTGGTTTTAGGCCTAACTTTTCAATATTGGTATGTTTTCCTGTTATGTATAAAATTTCTGCTGAACAGGGGAAGGTAGGATCCATAAAATATATATAACCCTAATTTTGCTGGTCCTAATTCAGCAACAGCTTTAGAAATCATAACAGGTCTTCATTTTAGTCTATTGACTCTTTTGGCTTCTTACATTTTAAAGTTCTAATTCTATTCCACGTTATACATACGCTTAGTTAATTATTCTATAATAGACTCTTCCATCATTTTTAAAGTGTGTTTCTTGAAATCTGGTTTAAATCTTCTAGCTTTGTTAGTGATATTATTTTGTATTATCAATTTTATTACGCCATGTATTTCTTTCATTTTATGTTACTATATATATATATATATATATATATATTATATATATATAATATATATATATATGGCTGGCATGTCATGAGTTCGAGCCCAGTACCACTAAAGACCCACCGTGTAGGAGTGCGATGCATGTTAAATCTGTCGAGAGCTCAAACGTCCTCTCGTTAGTGTGGCGTGGTAGTTAAGAGAGGGGGTTCAAGCTCAGGTGTCATCTTCGTCACTTGACCATGGTTCAAAATTACGAGGTCCGTCGTCAAAAGCCCTGGTGTAGTTTAACAGTGCGACGTTAATATTCACTCACTCATATGATGTATATATATATATATGTCTTTTTGTTTATATCCTATCTTTTTCTTTTAATGTGTTTAGGTATTATATATCCATTATTTTCAAAAGGTTTTTGATTCTTGTTATTAACAGGAAGGGGAAGGTTGGATGGCCAACAAATATATTCAACCCATCTTTTATATATAAGCACTGCCCTATGTCAGCAATGTTTATAATACTATATCATCCATATTTTTATATTTTCTGTGCATTTTAAATGATGTTATTTTTAAATTTTCTAATATATAATTTCTAAAATCTTATGTGCGGTTTATTTTACAATTTTAGTTTTTTTCAGTTTTGATGATTTTTGATTATTCATCTCTCTTTAGCAGAACATTTTGACTATATATATACTTATTTACTGATATATAGATATAGATCTATCTATCTATATATGCATGTATACATAGTATGCTATGAACAAAGAGTCTTATTTTATTGCAAATTAAGATGTGTTAGTACCCTATACCGACAATATTAAATTGAGATTTTTAATGTACCTTTTTCATAGAAAATGTTAAAAGTAACGACTTTAAAATTTATCTGTGTATTAATTAGACTAATATTTGTACTGAAGAAATTTTTCAAGTTTAGTTTTTTTCAACAAAAAAATACTTTAATGAGAATGACTATGATGTTTTGTGGAAAATTATCACTTTTTTTATGGTATATGGTATGTAGCCTAATATTTTTGTTATATATCAAAAAAGTCCCTTTAGTATATGTATATAGTTATACATCAGAAATATGAGGAGGAAATTACAGGCACATTTATTCAGTAGATTCTAAGATAACGGTGCACTCACTTTTGAAAACATCGTTTTGAGAATATTGCATTTTTAATATAAAATGTCACTTTTTCACAAAAATTATGAATGACAATCTGAATTTGCCGTATTTTTTTAAACAATTGCATCTTCTCAATTTCTCTTAAGATTTTTTTGTTTCTTGATTTACTTAAATTGACTAATATATATATATATATATATATATATATATACATATATATATATATACATATATATACATATATATATATTTGTATGCATATATATATATATATATATATAGTATTTTTCAATCTTTGTGTAACGAGATGTTTTATGCATTTGCATCATTTACCTCAAATTCTGTATCAATATTTGAAGAATTTTCACCTTTGATGCATTACCCACATCAAAGTTGAACATAAAGCATCAAAAATATAAAATACATTTGAGGTATCTTGATGTACGTTTTATTGAAAAACTGTTAAATACTAAAGCTTAAAATCCTATTTGTACAATAAATAGACAATTGTTTTTGTAAAGAGGTGAGATTCTTCAAATATATTGTTTAGTTTTTACAAAAACAAACTTTTACTGAGCATACTCTTAATTTTTATGAAAATTGCCATCTGTTTGTTATGATAACTAGTCTCTAACCAAATAATTTTGAAATATCTCAAAAAGCTCACTTCCGTATGTAAAAATACAAATCAGTAATATGCAGTAAAACTCAGATGGCATCAATAATTCATATATTTTTTTCTACTAAGAAAAATTTCACATTCAAATGTGAATTTTTCTTTCTTTTGCTCAGGAGTTCTTTACATTATTTTTGTTCTATTAGCATTAGTATCCAAATACTTTCACGAATGTCTACGAAATACATGCAAACTTCGCTCTAAAACCAAATAACTTAGACAGATACTCTACTGCTATGACTATATAAAACCATTTGAGGTATTGAAAAGGCTTCCCAGGTTTAAGAGGTTCGTGTTTACTTTTTATCTCTCAAAGTGGGCGTGGTATTTCAGCTGATTATTTTTTAAAAGTCACGTTGACTTCTAATCTATGAAATAGCACACATGATGTATCACTGGGAAATTCTTGAATTAGTGATTTAGAAATATTAAAATTCCAAAGCGAATTTTCGAAGATGTTTAGGCTACTGACTCTGAATATGACAATTTAGGCTCTGCACACAGGAATGAAAAATCGTTAAAAAATTAAAACAATTATACATAAATGCTGAAATTTGTTTTCAGAGAATCATTGTTATTGTCGGTGACACATGCTAGAGTTCATCAATGTAAGAATTGATAAATAGCTCACTTCCTATTACGATATATTCTTCCAGAGATTCATCAACGGTTGCAATGTGTCTCTAACATTTTGCGGTTACCAATCCTGTCCGCCTTCTATTTTCGATCAATGTGCAAATAGCGAAATGTCTAGTGGATTTTGTGACGGAGGAACAGTATTAGTACCACAGAACTATCAAGAAATATGTGAATTGTCAAGAGCTTGATATTATACTCTGGGATAATATATCTCTATTATGATGCACCATGAGGAATAATGATACTAGTTTCTGGATGTCAGCATAATATCGTCACTTTGTAAAAGTTGAAGATTTGATGAATAAAGAGAGTTAATTCCCATAAATCATAAAACTTGACACCATCATACCAGGAATAATGTTATATGCGCTTCTAAAAGAAGTCTGATTGGGACCGTTTTCCCCACCATACCATACTGAGATTTTATGATCGTATGCCCCATGACACAAGCAGAATTCCTCACTGAATGGCATAAATTGCTTTTTTAATGCTTTCGAATTAAATTCAAACTTCTTATAGGCTGTTGGAAACGTATAGCCCTGCACGTTCAAGTGCAGAAAGATAGTGGAATGTATCACTTTTTGTTGTAACGATGCTTTACGCTATTGAATAATGGACAATAAGGGCTTATCTGAAGGTCCATTCTATCATGCAATCACCAGAATTTACCTCACATTTGTGTACTTTGGTTCCAAGAGCTCTCGTTTATCCAATAGGTAGGTCGTGGTAGTGTAATAGTGGTAGTGGTAATGAATTCATGAATGGCGTGTCATAATCATGAGTCTAGTACCAATGAAGACCTACCTTGTAGTGGGAAATGCTACAAGCTAAATCTATTGATGCTCAAACGTCCTGCCTTTGGTGGAAGTTAGGGGGGGGGGGTGACTCAGATGTCATCTCGTCACTTTCCTATAGTTCAAAATTACTAAGTCCATCGTCATTAGCAACCGTGCAGCTTTGTAGTGCGACATAAGTGTAACTCTCCCCCCCCCCCCATTTACGTACTTGATCAATAATTTCCTTACAAAACTGGAAAAAATGTGGAGGATACTTAAAACTTCAAAAATTTCCAAAGAAATATCTTATAAAAAACAACAGCAACTTAAGCTATATATTCCTCAATTTACGGATGTTTCATATGTTCTCGTTGAATTTAACAACCATCAACTGAATGAATAAAAATATTCTTTTCTATTTCCATTTGTAAAAAAAAAAATAGAATATAAGTATAAAATTGAAGAGGTACAGGGATTATAAATTAAAATATGATGTATGTAATCCACGATTTTCTCATCCCTATTTCATTAAAAAAAAATTCAAAATATTCATTTTATAAGGCTGTTTGCATACGTTGTAAATATATTTATTTACTGTTTACATATGCGGCAATGAAGCATGTTTGTCCATAAGAAATACTAAGAAAGTTCCATAAAAGTTTTCAACCGGAAAATAAAATTGTACCTGATAAAAGTATCCTTTTCTTCTTTGCATTTTTACAAGAGTGGTATCGAGAAACTCATTTATATGCATTAGTCCTACCATTTAGAGGCAATTCCTTCCAGTTCGTTGTCATTTGACTGACCTAAATTCTCAAAGTATTGAACGGAAAAGTGTCGAGTTGTCTTGTATGCTTCGGGTTTATCGTGTAGTGTTTTTTCCTTCGTTTTAAGGGCATCAAGAGAAACGAAAAGGAATTGTGTAAGGTTTATCTTCCTGATTTCGAACAAAGGAACATTCAATCGACAATTTTTAGAAATTTCCTTAGATATTGAAGCAGCATATTTTACAATCTTAGATGTGGATTATATGAAAAAAATTAAGCAGGTGAGTAGAGTTGCGTGCGGCTAACTCGATTAATGTTAGGTTGAATTTTTTGAATGAACAATTTTATTTAGAGAGTAGGGTGATAATCTGTGTACCTTTTTAATTAGATGCATATGCTTTATATATATATATATATATTTGCTTTATTACGCTAAAATGGTGACAAACTATTATTTATCATTAGATACCGTTTTGTTTCTACCTTCGTGACAGTACAGTGGTTTTTACATTGATATAGCAACTGATCTATATACTGTCTGTGAATCTGTATTCTCCCCATCTATTCGTAAAACCGGAAATGACTCTCAGAAAGACTATGAGTCAGTGATCGAAATAAATAGAGGCTAATAAGCCATCTCTAAAGAATATAGCGGGTAGAGTAGAATACCCCGTTTGAATGTTTCCAAGTAGTTTTTCACTAGCAATGTAGCATGTCGTCGATTATTATTGCACCTCAAAATAGCTGCTTTGTTTCGCAGCTGATGTATATTTAAAGTAAGTTAAAAAATCTCACTTACGTGTCTTTTGGGTTTATATCACATGCCATATAATTAACTTGCTTTTTGATCATTTTCATTGAAAGCGTATTTGAAAGCCCCTAGTAAGTAATTTCCAAAATTCTTGTTAACTCTCCTTGCGTTAGAGATACAAGCCTTTGTTCAATAATGACTCAATTGTAGTAGCTTCGATTATTACTGACCAGAAATAATTCACGTTCCTTGAATCCAAATTTAAATAAATATTTTTTAAGATGATTAATCCAATATACACATGTTGGATGAATGAAGTATGGTCTACAAAAGCCTCATATTAAATCGAGGGCATTTACTATTTTACTTCAAGTGGAGGCAAAATACTAAAGGTTCTTGCGAATTGCGTTTCATTAGCATAAAAGTCGACATTTTTGTAACTAAAAAGTCTATGTTATTTCTACTTATACAAAATAAAATGTACTTAAACTCTAAAGCATAAAATAACACTATTTTATGAACGTGGTTCAGATAAGGTTCGATGTGACATACTCAATGAGGTGCTTGATACATGAGAAAGGTGTTCAATCCCTTCACATCATATTTTCAGTTTGTAGATATTTTGAGATCATATCTTCCTTGTCATCATTAACAAAAACTCTTAGATAACAGTATCCTTAAACATATATCCTTTGTTCCAGTATCTTTTTCAAATACACATATTCACATACCATCCCTAAAGGTCATACAGCCCGGTGATGTCAATTGTGATTTTTCCACAAATCTTTAAACCATGGTAACAGAAAAAGGGTAAATCATGAACTTAGAAAAATAATTCAGTGTTCTTTCCTCTCACTAAATAAAATAACATTTACAATCAATGTTCAGTTTGCACCTGATCTTCTCAGTAAATAATACCAATTCCTGGTTTTCTTGGTTTCTATTACAGCTATAATGAATTAAAAACAAACTATTGAATATGATCCAGTTGGTTGCAACATTAATTTAGTGAGCATATATTTACATACACATTGGCATAAACACACGCAATATATATACACACTGGGGTGTCCAAAAGTTAAGCATAATTGATAAATATGTGAATAAAGAAGGAACTCTAAATCAGAAAGGCAGGAAACGTAATAAGCGAGTGCAAAATGGTTATAAATAAAGAAGCAAACCAAAAGAATGATAATTAATTTTATTAGAAAAAGTAGCTGTTTGAAAGAAAACTGAACGTAGCAAGGATTCACACTTTTAAGAAAAAATGAAAGAAAACGTTCAATAAAATACTGATGCTGCAGTTTAATGAGGCGTGTGGTCACCTCTGACAGCCAGGCACGCTGCACAGCGATTTACCATATTTGCTATGAGATGATGAATGAGTTGTGGGCTCAAACGGTTCCAAGCTTCTTAGAGAGCTCTCTTCAGTTCTGTAACGGAGCTTGGTGGGTGCGAAAGGGCTGCAATTTGTCTCCCGAGCATATTGCATTTCAAATTTGGTTAAGTTTCGAATGAATAATTTAAATTTATGTTTATTCTTATTTGCACTAAAAGTATAATTCTATCAACATTTATAGAAGTTTTTTTTTTTCTTTTTATAAATTGGTATACTATATGGCTTGATACAATTAACCACCATGCACAATGCGAGCGTTGAGCAGAGAAGGATGAACATTGGTATTGTTATCTATTATCAAAATAGCAATGAACAATTAGGTTAATTATTAAGACAATTATGTTTACCCTCGTCACTTGATGCTTGCTGCTCACATCATGTGCTATGCTTGCAATATTAGGTAAACATATATTTATTTATTTAACAAATGAAAATTGCTGAACGGAAGTAAGACGATGTTTTTTTCGGTTCAGTACCTGTGTCTCCACTGACCAAAATAATGGGTTTCTCAGTTCGTTGCAGTTGGAAAAAATGAGTTGCTTTGCCAATATAACTCGTGTTTTTAAAGTTATATTGCCTAAAAATAAACATAAAAAATAGTAGTCCCGTGTACTTTGGCAGAATTATTAAATGTTTAATTAATCCTATAATAAATGTTTTTTTTTAAATCTCCTCTTAATAGTTTTGTCATAGTTTATTAATATATATTAGAAAAATATTTCGGTAATATTTTTTAAAAAAGAAACAACTTGATTTTTTTTTTAAATTTTCAAGGAATAGAGTAATAATGAATTTTAGAAGCTCTCTAGGTCTTATACACTTATGTAAAGAAGAAAACAAAACTTAAGGTATGTGACTACCTTCGGAGCACTTTTTTTGAAATATGTAAAATTTCACTTATGTAAACATATTTTTATTTGTAATGGGACATAAAAGTAAGAATTCAAACACAGTTTTTACAAAGTTATAAATATTTTTGGAAATATAGGAATTTTGAGTGAAATTTTAGTGAAAAATTGCAATTACGGTAAGGATTGTGTTGAAAATTCTGATACATATATTCTAATAATATTTATACAGTACATAAATAACATCATTTTCTGTGATTATAACTATGAAATTTATAGTACTTCTGTAAAGTTTTCGAAATATGTAAATTTTATGCAAAAACTCATTTTTTTACAAAAAACTAATGTTATTTTCTCACAAAAGTGCAATAAAATAAATAAATATATACACAGGTATTAGATTATAGACTAGACTACAGATAAAACTAAATTAAAGATTCTCTGAAAATTTCAAGTCAATATCTTAAAAAGAAACTTGTAGTCAACCGTACCGTGAAGAAAAAAATTGAAAAACATAGTTTCTCAGAAAATGCATTTAAAGATTTTAATGCTATGTTGAAAATTTTCTACTGATTGTACATTTTTTAAACTCACCATATTATAGCTCAAGCTCTTTTAAATTTCATGTAAACTTATTTGGAATTTTTTTTAACCTTTTGCTGTTTTCCTGAGAATTTTATACACTATAACAATTGTCGTTTTTAGCGAAATTTTGGTGAAAAATTGCAGTTACGACAAATCTTTTACACAAAATTCTAATAAGTGTATTCATATAATATTTATACAGCACATAAATAACATCTTTATCTGTGTTAGGTATCAAAAGATTTGTAATACTTGAAAAAGTTTTTTAAATACGCCAAATTGTATGCAAAAACTCATTTTTAAAAAAATTAATGCTTTTTTTCATAAAAAAAGCAATTAAATTTATATATATATATATACAGACATTAGATTTTGATTCATAACACAGATAGAACTACACAAAACATGTTCTGAAAATTTCAATTTACTATCTTAAAAATATTTGTGTAGTGAACTTTATCGTGAAGAAAAATATTGAAAAAGTTTCTCGTAAACACATTAAAAATTTTTTAACACAAAATAAATACTTTTCTACTTACAAAACATTTTCAAAACTCCCCATATTTATAGGTTAAGCCTTCTTTAGCTTCATTTTTAGCTAATTTTGACTTTTTTTTGGCTTTTTGCTGTTTTCTGGAGAGTTTTGTTGAGGGTAATGACTGGCGTTTTGATTTTTTGAATACGTTCTGTGTCGATTCCCATGTAGTTTTTAAGTATCATTGGATCAATTACCATACCTAAATAATTAAATACATGCAACAGTCCTAAATAACCTGAATTATATAATAGGACAGCAATGTGTGAACCCAAAAACAAAGTTTTCTTGTGAACAAAAATTTCTTTTGGTAAAATAGACCATAATACATTATTAAAACTTTCATTATTATTTTGGTCATGCCATGGAGGCATTTTTTTAACAAATCTGTGTCACAGAGTGCTAAGTAAGTGGGCTTTATCACTTTAATAACTGAATTTGAAAGGCCTGTTGTTTTGTCTATGTGTACTTTTTCATCGCATAATGCTCGTTTATACTTTCACCAGCTGTCTTTCCTGTAGACATTGCCATGCATGGGATTTTGATTGCTAGAGCAGCAGTGAAAGAAAACAGCTATTACAGCAGATTGCATTTTTTCGAGACATCCAACATTGCTACGGATGGCAATCCGTAATAGTTATGCAGTTTATCGATAAATTTATCAGTTAGCTTGCCCTTTCCACCAAGTCCTTTGGTGTTCTTTTTAGTTTCCTTAGACGTGAGCCTACTCTTTTTTGTATATGACCTATACATTCGAGTTTTGAGACACTGTTTTCCCCATATACATTCTTTACTTGTAAAAAGCCTTGGAATCCCATCACCATAGTACTCGGTGTACTGCAAGTCTCGTTTTATCAATGATCTTTCAAAATTCTGAAAGCTCCAACAGCTTCCATATTTCCTGAGGATCCTTTATAGTTAGAGCATTCATGCTCAGATTTCACTTTCATTTCACACATTTTGCAATACTGAGTCATTACTTCCAAATCTAAAATTTTCCAGTATCAATGGAAATAGCTGAGACGCAGCCAATTAAGCGACATATGGCTCTCCGCTGCATGTGCCAATCTACTGAAACACCACAAGTTGTACTTTTTTTTAAAATTTCGCACTTCTGTTGATGCAGCTTTCATATTTTCTTCAGAACAAAACTGTACTGCTTCCAGCAGTTAGAGTTCATGAGCTCTGAAGGTGTTTTTAGAAATGCAGGGCAAATTTAAAGTACATAGCAACTTCTTACCAGATGTGAATCCCCTGCCAATCAATCTCAATCCAAATACCAATAAAGTATTGAGAGTGAATTTTTATTTTCTTTACGGGTAGAAGTAAAGCCCGTCATGAATCCACAACTGCAAGACACACACAAGTTAGAGCAAAGGCCTTCCCTGGATCTTCTGTTAGTTTCAATCCAGTTGCATAGCATTCCGGACAACACAGGATTGAAATAATTCCCAATAAAGCTTGGAAATCAATAATTCGATTACCTGTAGAACCATGAAATATAGGTTCAGGCACATCAAAACTGTCATTAGTGCTCAATTTTGCTTCACTTGCAGACGACGCCTTGTTACTGTTTGGTGCTGACTTGGTAAATCTGTTTCCATAAAACCTTCTCTTTCTAGTCACTTTTGATCTAGTTTTCGGCATTTTGAAATTATTCACAATGAAATAAAACGTTAAAATTAAATAAATAAATGAATAAATTGTAAAAATATCAAAAATAATTAGTAATAAAGAAGAACGCTTTCGAATGAACAATGTAAACAAAGTATAGACGATAATAGTATTGCCATTCAATAAAACAAGCTTGAATTAAAAAAAAACAGTTGCCAGATGGAAAAAAAATATTATTAAATAAGTAAGGATACCTTGATCTGTATTTACAATAAGTAATGAATGTTTATCTTGCTTAAAAGTCACGAAAAGGAGTTCAAACTATTTGTTTACATTTTATGTCTCTTTAAATACCCATTTCCGGTTTTGAAAATTCCATTTCCGGTTTACTAATTAAGCTATAACTTTGCTTCTAAATATCGTAGGAACTAAAATAAAGTATTTTTGGAATCTTAAATATATGGGCTATAATATAAAAACATAAAAAAAATTTCGAAAAATTTCACCAAACACATGATTTTAGGGTAGTCACATACCTTAATTTA
>BMAO01022984.1:27880-47816 GCA_019973975.1 Trichonephila clavata | reverse complement strand
GGTTCCCAACCGCTGTTCCGCGGCACACCAGTGTGCCGTCTGAAGCACCGTGGTGTGCCGCCGGGTCTGGGTGTCACGGCGCTGTGCAGCGCTATAACTCCTCCCGTCACTCCCCCCGTCGGAGTCATAGGTGGTCACGGCGCTGTGCAGTGCTATAACTCCTCCCCCTGCCTCCCTCCCCATGAGACGCAGGCAGACGCCTCACACAGTGTCAGAGAGACAACGGCTGCTGTGAGGAGAGAGACACTGATACTGCAGTGATGGACAAGTTTTTGAAAAGGAAAGAACTGGACTCTGAACAAAATCTGGAGCCAGATGAGAGCCCGAGTATGAGTGGGGGTCAAAAGAAAGCAAAGATGGTTAAATTCTCTGGCGCAAGGCAATATAGCGAAAGCTATATTTCAGTTGGATTTACTTTCACTGGAGATGAACACAAACCAACTCCACTGTGCGTGGTGTGTGGTGAAAAGCTAGCTAACAGTGCTATGGTCCCAAGCAAACTTAAACGCCATCTCCAAACGAAACACCCTTTGCTTCAAAACAAGAATGTGGACTATTTTGTTCGCCTGCGTGACAACATGGAGAAACAGGCAACTTTTATGAGAAAAACAACAAAGGTAAATGAAAGAGCTCTTAAAGCTAGCTATCAAGTTGCTGAACTTATAGCCAAGACAAAAAAGTCGCACACTGTGGCAGAGACATTAATACTTCCTGCCTGCAAAGCTATTGTAGAGGAGATGCTCGGACCTGAAGCAGCAAAGGAAATAGCCAAAGTCCCTCTCTCAAACAACACAATTTCCAGACGTATTAATGACATGTCTGCAGACATCGAAAGTGTGGTTTTGGAAAAGATCCGTATCAGTGAGAAATTTGCATTGCAACTTGACGAGTCTACTGATATCAGTGGACATGCTCAACTCTTAGCTAATGTGCGTTTTGTTGATGGTGATGCAATTAGAGAAAACTTCTTTTTTTGCAAGGTATTGCCAGAAAAAACAACAGGAGAAGAAATTTTTCGGGTCACATCAGAATACCTTGAACAAGGAGGACTTAAGTGGGAAAACTGCACAAGTGTCTGCACCGATGGAGCTGCAGCCATGGTCGGGCGCACCAAAGGCTTTGTAAGCAGAGTGAAGGAAAGAAATCCAGATGTGATTATTACGCATTGTTTTTTACACCGCGAGGCCCTCGTAGCCAAGACTTTACCATCAGCCTTAGTTCATGTGTTGGATGATGTTGTGCGCATGGTAAACATTGTAAAGTCACGACCCATGAAAAGTCGCATATTTGCAGCTTTGTGTGAGGAGATGGGAGCAAAGCATAAAACCTTGCTGTTTCATACGGAGGTCCGGTGGTTGTCGCGTGGCAAGGTCTTGGTTCGTGTGTATGAGCTGCGGGAGGAACTTAAAGTGTTTCTGACAAATGAGGGGTCAGATTACGCAAAGCAGCTTGCAAGTGATGAGTGGTGTGCAAGGCTGGCATACCTGGCAGATATATTTCATCATCTGAATGAATTGAACACCCGAATGCAAGGCCGAAATGAAAACCTGCTTACAAGTACAGATAAAATAAATGGATTCCGTTCAAAGGTGCAACTCTGGCATCAACACGTGGAAAGTGGCAATCTTGAAATGTTCACACTCACCATGCAATGGCAAGGTGTTCACACTGCTGCACTGTGTGAGATAATAGTTAAGCATTTAAAAACTCTTGAGGAGAAGTTGTCATTTTATTTCTCTTCAGTCTCCACTGAATGCCTTGACTGGGTTAGGGACCCTTATAGCTCAGCATCAGTTGTTGGAAAGGAAAATGACTTTACAGGAGCAGGAGGAACTAATTGAACTGAGACAAAATCGTGGTTGTAAGCTAAGATTTGCTGATCTACCTTTGGACAGTTTTTGGTTAGATACTGCCAAGGAGTTCCCCCTTCTGGCAAACAAAGCTATTTTGACATTGCTCCCTTTTTCCACTACATATCTGTGTGAGATTAGCTTTTCAAGCATGATTGCTATGAAAACCAAATACAGAGAGAGACTGAGAACTGTTGACGAAGAGCTACGTGTGTGTCTTTCTTCGATTCCAGCCAGAATATCAGCTTTGTGTTCAGCCAAACAGGCCCAGGTTTCGCACTGAAAGTATTTTATAATTTTCACTATTCTGTTTACTTAATATTTCATAATAAAGTAATTATAAAATACCTTCTTTGTGCTTATTTGATTCCTATTCAAGAGAAATTACTTTATTATAGTCAGTATAGGCACAGAGTTAATTTTTTAACATTTTCTAATGGTGGTGTGCCTCGTGATTTTTCCCCGCGACAACTGTCCTTGGCCAAAAAAGGTTGGGAAACGCTGGTCTAGAGGATCGAAAGTTTAGTTTTACATGCATGAAAACTACCATTAAAAGGATGTGTTTAATATTTATTTCCTTTTTTAGCAATTTTGTGCTTTGTATCATTTGGGAATCGTTTTAGCGACAAATCTTGAATTCCCCTAGAAATATTTTATATATGCTTATTTTAAACATATTTTTTATCATCAAAAATAAAATGCGATCCGCGAACAGTTTCCTTTGTGTGACTGAAAATTCTTTGCATAAACAATTAGAAACTGTATTTGAAATGCTTTACCTGACTATCATCATTATTGCACTCTTAAAAAACTCATATCAAGAAACATGGAAAATTAAGTGGTCTCAGGGGTGTTTAATTTGTCTCGAGGAGTGAAAATATTAACAAACAGGTATACTTCTTTTGAATTTGAATTAAATAATTCGAATCTTTTACTCAATATTTATAAAGGATTATGATTTCAAAAAATTACAAAATGTTTGAAATGTGATGATAATTTTAGAAATTATAAACATATGCAGATAAGAAATAATTTTGTAATAAATATTAAATAATTTTTGCGTTGCGTGTAAAATTTTGATATGTAAGATTTTATATAATTATAAAATATATCATACTCTTTAAAACCTAGTAATTTAAGAGTAATATATATTTTGTATTCCAAAATATTTGAAAAATATTGAAATTTTTTGAAAAAAATTTGAAAATATAATTTTTTTTACTTTTAAAAATATAATACTTTATTATTATATTTATTTAAAAATACTACGGTGTAAGAAGGATACTTTCAACTTTATAAATCATCTTATTGCTAGTAATTAAAGCCTCTACTTTTGAAAATAGCACGCACAACGTAAAACTTAATTAATATTTCTTTGAGAAATATTTCTTATTTTCATATGCTTATAAATTTTTAAATTATTATTACATTTAAACATTTTTTCACTTTTCCGAAGCCCCATTCCCTTATAAAAATGTTTGAAAGATTCGAATTATTTAATTTTAATTTCAAAAAGTTATATGTATATTTCCAGCCCTAGAAAGTTAACACCCTTGAGACCCCTTAAGAGTGAATGTGCAGTCATCTAAAACCAAATTTAATAGTACTGAGGTGAATGTATAGCAATTCTTCACAAATACTCATCAGGGAAGTTTCGAATGCATGCTTAAAAGTGCTACATTTTTTTTTAGCAAATACACGGTTTTTTTTCTTTCAAAATGTAAAGAAAATTTTAATGAAAATTCTGTTTTAATTGAATTCTAATTTCAAGTATCTTACTTTGCTATGAGGCTTATCACGCGGGTGGTAAAAAAATACACATAAATATCATACAGTGCCTAATCACAAAGGTTACGAATTAAGAAATAATTCTTCCTACACAGAGGCTTTTTCTGGCAGCGGACAACATACCATCCCACTCAGTAGCGCAGACTCTGATAATGAAAAGAACCCGGAAACGGCTTCCTGAAGAAAAACCCTGAAGGATGAGAGAGAGAAATCTCTCAAAAAACAGAAATAATAACCTTGAAAGAAATCGCGGCAACGCTGATCCGAACATACCATTAGCTTTAATCAAACTTTTATCAGGTATCCGACTACCCTAAAATTGTGAATTAGGTCAAAAATTGACAAATTTTCTTATGATTTTATTTTATTTGCCATCTGATTAGCTTTATAAAAATACCAAGTTTATCATTTTTCGTTTACTAGAACAAAAACCACAAGTGTTTCAGTAAAAGCAGATGCCATTACTTTAAGCAAGATGTCAAACTTTAAAATGCGATTTACTCAAAATGTGTAAGTATTTATTTATTTATTTATTTATTTATTTATTTATTTTTTTTTTTTTGAAAATGCTTAAATGAGGCCAGTGATGGCTAAAAAAGTTTTGAAAATAATTAAATGAATTTTTTTGTGTATGTCCTTATAATAGTAGAAATGTTTTAACTTTCAGATTTATCACTTGTTTTATTGCAAAATTTACAATCGCTTATGTTAATATAATCAGTGTTTTTTTAAGCAATTTCATATAATAACTAAGACAAAGTACTCTAGCTTTTGTAAAAACTAGAATATCCTTATCCTGAAGGTCATTTCAAAAATGATTAACATAGCAACGCATCAGGATTCAAAAATTGAAAATTTGTTCATACACTTTTGGTACAAAATGGGCCCCGGTTATGTTATTATTTGTAAATTTTTACGAACTTTTTCCCATTTTAGTAATAATAATTTATCTTTCTCTTCTTATTTTAGCATATTAATCCTAGCAAAGCCAACATGTAATTTTAGCTAGGTCAATATGCAATCTTAGCATATTGACCTAGCCGGAACAAAAATTAATCAAACTGAATATGAATCGCAAATATTTAGTTTTTGCTGATTGAATTACTTAAGGTGACGAATTGTCACTGAGATTAAATCCAGATGAAACAGATAAGAAGTCAAAGTGATTGCCTCGAGTAAGTGTGGTAGTACACTAGTTTTCTCATACCTCGCTTATTGTCGGCTTAGTGATTACTTGAAGTTATCTTTTAATCCGGATCGATTGTATTTGTGTGGTGATTAATATTGTGAATAAATTAGATTATTTTATTGAACTATATGGTAAGCGTTTCTTTCATTCCTCCTACATCTTTAGGCTCGCAGGGGAGCATATTACATATTTTCACATTTTGTTGAATAACATTTACTGTGTGTGTGTGTGTGTGTGTGTGTGTGTGTGTGTGTGTGTGTGTGTGTGTGTGTGTGTGTGTGTGTGTGTGTGTGTGTGTGGTGTGTGTGTGTGTGTGTGTGTGGTGGTGTGTGTGTGTGTGTGTGTGTGTGTGTGTGTACAAGATTGGGTCAAGAAAGTTCTCGGAACAGATTGATTACAAATTATTAAAAAATAAAACAATAATTTAATCCTATTGATCTTCAAAGTCCTGCCCTCTTACATCCACATACTTGTTCTAGAGATCATATTACTGTTGAAAGCACTCCTGGAGTCCCTTTTTTTAGAAGCTCTTCGGTTGCTTCGTTGTATACTGAAACTACCTGTAGCAATGGTATTCAAAAGGACTTTTTTTCTCGAAATTGCTGTAAGCATTTTTTATTTAAAGTTGAACCTAAAAGATCGTGTTGTACCTTTTTGATGTTCATACACGGTCTAAAATATCCATGTTTTTCCATGATTTATAAAATAAGATTGTTAAAGATGATTGTTAAAAATAAGATTGAAAATTTTCAAAATCTGACTTTTTATATTTTTAAGTATTTTTATCTATATAAAAATCTATTTATCAAGTAATATATGTTATTCCTAAGGTAAACGGGGGAAAATTATCCTCTTCTATAAATGAACATGGGAAAACTGTTAATTGGTGGATTGTATGCAAATTTTTAACGACGCAATCAGTAAGAAAACGTTTTCGGGTTTTTTTTCTGGTTTTTCCACTTTGCTAACAAAGATCACTGCACGTAGATATGCGCATCTAAAGTCGTACGACACCACGAACTATCTTTGCTTTTACATTGATTTGCTGTCTTCAAAGAATTGCATTTTTGCATTTTTTTTTTCAAATGATTTATTTATTTCAAAAAAGTTATTATTTCAAAAATTAAATTTTAGGTTTGGCAACACTCATATAAAAAAATTGTATTCTTTTTAACAGAACTGTTAAGTTTTATTTTAAAAATTCACTTATTTCGAATGGATGCTTCAATCAGTAACTTAAGATACAATTACAACGTAGTTGAAAACCTAAGAGATACTTCGAATCAAATCGAATAATCAGCATTTGAAAAAAGTAGCTTTTTTCTGAGATCGAGCCATAGGTTCAGTATGACCGCCACATATAAACTAGTTATAACCATAAACAACACAACTAACGAATGCCTAGTAAGATATATCACAAGATGATGTCAGAACTTGTTATCATTGAGTGACCTTGAAATTGTAGTTATTTTCCCTCTACCTATGTATGCCTATATCGTATTTATATATTCGAAGGAAAACAAAAAACTTTTATTCCAGAGCTCTTCGTTGTTGTTGTTGTCTTTGTTCTCTGTGAAGAATGTACAATTCAAAAATTTCGACATTTAAATTAGAAACTCTATGGAGACATATCTATTTCTGGACTATGAGAGGAAAATTAAACTAACAACGCAATTGATTTGACGTAGTACTAGAAGAAGAGAGCAGCTTGCGACGTTCTTCCTAATTTTAAATGATCATCACGTGACAGTGACGACACCATATCTAGTATCCACCATCACGTCATAGGAGGACTTAGAAACCGAATCTGAATTCGCGTGTGAGAGAATCATTAATCTGCACGAGACGTATTTAACAGAATAAGGACCTTGATAACAGCAGATTATACCTAGCCCCGAGTTCGCAATTACCACTTTGAAGTTTCCGCATCCTAGTTATCCACTTCAATATAAAAATTAATAAACAAATCTATTTATTCCTTAAAGGGGACCAGGTTAAATGAAATTTGAATAAAACATTGTTTCTTTTATCATTAAATATCTTTTATCTTTCCAACGACGTTCCACACTTGTGTATTATAAAAACAAGAGTTGGAATTTTTAATTCTTCCTTTAACTTGTTTTCACTTAATGTTAAGGAATTGGACCACAAATATAAAAATTTCATTGGGTAAAAAAAACCCTCTAACATGAATATTATATTTTGAACATCACTATTCTAAAGAAAGCTGTATATTTTATTATGGTCCTCATTTTTCAAATCATACTATTAGTTTATACTCTCCTCTCTCTCTCTCTCTCTCTCTATATATATATATATAGAGAGAGAGAGAGAGAGGGCCAAGTGGTCTAGGCATCGGATCACGGCTAGCGTGTCATGAGTTCGATCCCAGTACCACTGAAGACACGCCGTGTAGGTGAGCGATGCACGTTAAATCTGTCGAGAACTCAAACATTCTCCCGTTGGTGTGGTGTGGTAGTTAGGAGAGGGGAGTCCAGATCAGGTGTCGTCCGCGTCACTTGACCATGGTTCAAAATTACGCGGACCGTCACCAAAAGTCCTCGTGTTGCTGAACAGTGCGACGTTAATACTCACTCATATGTATATATATGTATATATCTTGTTAAAATTGTTAATAAAATACTTTTTATTGATCCACACTCACGTTCAAATACTTTTGTTTAAACTTGTAGTAGATGACACTTGATGTTAATACAGTTTTTTTCAAATATTAATTCGTTAATTCTACTTAATTAATGAATAAATAGTAACAAACAAAATTAATAGTCCAACACCCTATATAAAATAGACAATTGCTCGTTGTGTCCTCATAGCGCAATAACAACCCTCGACCTTTAATCCAAAGGTCGAGGGTTCGTATCTCACTTAGGATAGCCTAATATCTGAGAGTGTGATTTCTTATTACTATACTATTTATTGGAATAGTTAAATTTAATTAATGAATAAATAGTAACAAGCAAATATATATATAATAGTCCAGCACCCTATATAGAAAGGAAAATGGAAAACTGCAAGGAAAATTGGTTTCTATTTTGCCACTTAATATTGTAATTCTGTCATATGTATATTTAATAGAAAATAACTAAACTGAATTTTTCTTTGTTGATCTAAGCAGGACTTTAAAAAAAGAAACGAGTCTTACAGTAGTCGCATATGATGTGTAATATCTGACTTGTTATCGTGGTAAATACGCAATAGTGACTTTAATCCTGAAAAAGATGAATCGGGTATAACTGGAAATAATTTTCTATCGAATAATTATATCTTTAATGAAAATTTTATTTAATTAACACAAGGAGTAATGCGGTTTTTTAACAAAAATATTTATTCTTATTCAATTTGGGCAAGAGCGGAGACAATAGATTTATGAAAACTAAAGTGTGACACATATACTTGTGATTTCAAAGTATTTAAAAATCGTTGAAAAACGGCGTCGATAACAGTACCACTGTTAGTTATCGAAACATTTCGATTTGTGTTTATTTCGAGCTTGAGTTCATCTTTCAGAAAAGCTATGAGCGGCTCAGCTTCTGGCAAACTGAAGTTAACGTTAAAATCACCACTCAAAATCATGGGAAGCGAGAGATAGTTTTTTTTAAAAGAAAAAAAAAAAGAGCAGAACCACCTTCGGTATATGGTAAAATTGCAAAGTGCATGAAATCTTTAATTTTTTTAACTGTTTGATTCGGAGAAATGTATGCGACCACCAAAATGACTGTTTGTCCATTTTCAAATAAGCATTCTGTCGCACGTATGTCCCCAATATTTTGACTAACAATACCCAGAGCTATGTAACAATCTTTTATATTTATATCTCAATTATGGGAGAAATTATCGCAAGTTCGACTTGCTTGGTGGTCAAGGCGTGATTGCCCCGGTGCGCGGCACCACCTAGCCCATTGGTAGTTACGCCACTGTACTTTATTAAATTTATATAAGATTTTTTTTGTTACATGTCTTAAAACGTTTTTAAATAAAACTATTGAACTGAATCTGAAATAAAGAACTGTTCTGAAATATTTCAGGAAAGAGAATAATTTAAATCACATTACACTATTCATTCCATTATTCTTATAAATTTATCTTGTCATTAAACTGTTTAAAAAAAGGATTTTGATGCAATTTAATATTGAGAAATATCACAGAAAACTGTTTTGTGAATGAATATATATATATATATATAAAGGTTTCTGTCTTAACTAAAGCTGATATTTTTATAAAATTAATTACTGTACAAAATTCGGAATATTTCTTATTTCGTACTCATTGAAGATATTTAATTATCATTACAGATCTAACTAATGAAAAACTGATGTTCCTCAGACAGAAACGAAACAGCGTAAAAAAAGCAGTTTCTTAGTATAACTAGAATATCTGCCAGTTTTTATGTATGTGAACCATGGGTTGGGCAGTAAAAGAGGGGTCAGTTTTCATTGGTTGTAAACTGGACCCTCCGAGAACAAAAATAGAATGGGAAAGGGCTCGAGCTCGGATTGCACTTGGAGACAAATAGAATATCTCTCTCAACTGTTGTAGAAGAGGCTTGTATGATTCTGTGATGCCATTTTCTTTCATCATGACAACTGTCAGAACATAATCATCAAAAAATGGAATAAAGGAAATTTAGAAAAATAATTGCATGGAAAAAAATGTTTATTTCAAAGTCGAGAAAATAAAAAAAATTAAGAAAAAAAAGGCATATAAATCATCTTTTATGAAGGAACTATTTACCTTCGATCATTAAGACCAGTACTACATGAGTACTTGGCCTTTCCTTTAGAAACACCCATTCCCCCTCCCAAAAGAGGGGAGGGGGAATGGGCATTTTAGAGTTGGGATTTCTGTCTACGGGACCCTAATTGCTACTAGAGTTGTACCCCGAGACGAGGCTAGCGAAGAGACACCCCCAAGGCGCTGAATTGGTCAAATCAAACAGCGCGCGCTTTCCCCGACTTCCTGTTACGCATTTCTGTCCCTTTTCACGAAATCACTCCAACAAATATCCAGCAACCGAGAGTAAAAATGTTACACATCAAAAAGGGTACTTTAAAAAAAATTATATATTACTTTTTATTATAGTAGATACATTTTTTGTGTTATAAAATATGTTCTAATTTTTGATTTCTGATATCATAACGCTAAACGAATTTTCACTTCGAGTATAAAAGGAAACACTGATTATATATGAAATAACTTCACATTTCGAAAACTCAGTATTATAAATAAAATGGACTGCAATGTTGCAAATTTTTAAGAAACATTAAATAAATTTCAATATGATCAAGATTCATATGTCATTAACTGTATTTGTGACAGTTGAAAATTGAGGGCTTGTGGGTTTAATGTTGTTTCTTGCTTTAACTCCTTAACTGGTTTGCCCGTACACCTTACGGGCTACAGAAAGCTGGCCACAACCGGTTAGCCCGTACGCTGTACGGGCACTGATATGTTCTACTTTCTATCATTGATTTGCTCGTATTTTTAATTCTCAAAGAAAGAATAGCAATGCTTGTGTTTGTAAGAGGTGCATTTTTTTTGTCCATGGTACCGAAATACTTTTCATCCGGGGTTTCCTTTGTGGTGAAGGCGGGAATTTTTCATTGATGGCAGGAACTTCTTCAATGGCTAGACAGCCTTGGGTGGGCCCTGGCCTTCTCCAGAAGTTTTCTCCAGACATCTCTTCTTTTGGCACTGTTTTACAGTTTTTTTATCTTTAGGTCTTTTTAGGCACAGTCTTAATCCATCTAAACAGGGGTCAGCCCCTAGATCTACTTTCCATGGGCTTTGCCAGAATGATTTTCTTGCAGAAACAATCTTCATTCAATCTAACAAAATGACCAGTCCATTAAAGTCTCTGTAATTTGACGAAATTTACAATACCAGGTTATTTGTAAATTTTGTAGAGTTCTAAGGTAGATCTTCTTCTTCATGATCCATTCACTTGGATCCCACCAAGAATGCAGCGTAATATCTTTCTCGAAAATTCCCAAAGCTTCCTCATTACGTTAAGTCAATTACCAAGTCTCTGATACATAAGTGAGGACAGATCTTTTAGAATTTTGTAATGAAGCAATTTAGTTCTTAAGGTATCCAACTACTTGCGACAACTTTTTTTTAAAAAAAAATGGAGATATGGGGATTTTTTGTGGTTTTTAGATTTGTTTAGTACCTTTATTGAAAAATATGTTAAAATTAAGAAGAGAAAAATAAATTATTATTACACTAAAATGGGAAAAAAATGGGTCCAAATTTACAAAAAAATAACATAAACGCGACCCATTCTGCACCAAAAGTTTATAAACAAATTTTCAATTCTGATGCGTTGCTATGTTATTCATTTTTGAAATGACTTTCAGCATAAGAAATATTTTAATTTTTACAAAAACTAGAGCACTTTATCTTAGTTATAATATGAAATTTCTTAATAAAACAGTGATTATATTCACATAAGGGATTGTAAACTTTGTAATAAAATAGTGATTGATAAATCTGAAGGTTAAAACACTTCTACTGTTATACAGAACATACACAAAAAATTTTATATATAGTTCATTATTTTCAAAACTTTTTGAGCAATCGCTGTCCCCGTTTGAACATTAAAAAAAACACATTTCGAGTCAAACGCGTTTTAAAGTATGACATCTTGCTTAAAGCAATGGCATCTGCTTTTACTAAAACACTTGTAATTTTTGTTCTAGTGAACGGAAAATAACAGACAGTAATTTTATAAAGCTAATAAGATAGCCTATAAAATAAAATTGTAAAAAAAATTATCAATTTTTGGCAAAATTCACAATTTTGCTGCAGTCGGTTACCTTACATTGAGAAAACAGGATTTAAAATAACTCTACAAGGCGTAAAGTGAGTGAGTGAATATTTATGTCGCACTGTTTAGTTACACGAGGGCTTTTGGCGGCGAACCTCGTAATTTTGAACCATGGTTAAGTGATGCGGACGACACCTGAGCTGGCACCCCTCTCTCCTAACTACCACACCACACCACACCAACGGGAGGACATTTGAGCTCTCGACAGATTTAGCATGCATAGGACCCCTACACGACGGGTCTTCAGTGGTACTGGGATTGAACTCATGACACGCTAGCCATTATTCGATACCTAGACCACTTGGCCATATATATATATATATATATATATATATATATACATATATATATATAGTGGTCCACAAGACCAAGGGTTCCTAGACCACTTGGCTACCGCGGCCACTCTACAAGGCGTAAAAACATCTATTTGATGCAATCATTCTTTTATAACTTTCTGGGGCTCTAACTCACGTTTTTATTATTGATCTCAGTTTTCAAATAAGTAACACTTTTAACAAATTTATAATTTATAATTTCTATATGGGCAGCACTTTAAATTCTGCAAAATATTCGATAAAATACAGGTTTTGGCAAGACAATTGGCAATTTGTAGCTTGAAAAGTAATGAAAATGGAAGGATAATCCAAAAAAGCCGTATTATTTGTGTACTCATTGTAATGTAAGATTTAGTATCATACCATGCTCTAAATTGTGCGTGCATACATACATGCGCCCACACGCACAAAATCCTCAACCGTTTGAGAAAGAGGTACGAACATTGAAATTTGTTTGTAAACATGGAGCTCTTTTTAAGAAAAATGAAACATTCTTCACACGTGATGTGTGTAGAGTGTACTTATGAAAAGCAAACATTTAGGAGTATTTGTTTTCTACACACAATTATAAAATAAAAATAGTATGAAGACTTCAAAATTGAAAATTAAAATAAAATTCTTTTATTTTTCGTATTTAGTTAAGTATTATACTTTGTAACATGCAATAAAATATGTGCCTTTTTTTAAAACATTTTGGGCAAAAAAACTAACCGCTTAAGGTATCCGACTACTCTAAAACTGTGAATTTTGCCAAAAATTGACAAATATATTTTATGATTTTATTTTATGGGCCATCCTATTAGCTTCATAAAAATACCAAGTTTATCATTTTCCGTTCGCTAGAACAAAAACTACAAGTGATTTAGTAAAAGCAAATGCCCTTACTTTAAGCAAGATGTCATACTTTCAAAAGCGTTTGACTCGAAATGTGATTTTTTAAAAATAATCAAACGGGGTCAACGATTGCTAAGAAAGTTTTGAACATAATTAACTGAAATTTTTTCTGTAAGTTCTGTATAATAGTAGAAATGTTTTAATCTTCAGATTTATCATATCATTATTTTATTACAAAATTTACAGTCCCTAATGTGAATATAATCACTGTCCTTTTAAGCATTTTCATATAGTAACCGAGATAAAGTGCTCTAGTTTTTGTAAAAAATGAAATATCTCTCTTATCCTGAAGCTCATTTCAAAATTGAATAATATAGCAGCACATTAGATTGAAAAAGTTGAAAATTTATTCATAAACCTTTGGTGCAGAACGGACCGCGTTTATGTTATTTTCCTATTTTTTTCCCATTTTAGTAATAATAATTTCTTTTTCTCCTCTAAATTTTAGCACATTTTTCTCAAAATGCACTAAACAAATCTAAAAATAACAAAAAAAATCCCCATACCTCCTTTTTTTTAAAAAAAAACGTTGTCGCAACCAGTCGGATACCTTAAGGAGTTAATATAGAAAATGTAACTAAATGCCATAAAGACTAAAAACCGTCCTGGTCACCAATGTAGGGGAAATATGGAAGTATCAACAGAGTGGTAACTGTCTGAATATTTAAATAAAAATGATAAAAAAAGAAACAAAATTACAAAAAGAAAACTTGAAGAATTCTTATGAAATAGAAAAGAAGATGTAATCGTTCGTATAAAGCAGGATTTTATTAAATTTTAGTTCATTAATCACCGATATAAAAGGAATATCAATGAAATCTTTAAATGAATGCTTACCAAAGCATGAATTTTTCAAGTTCATGTTTCTTTTTCTCAACATCTATAGAATTTGAGAACTCATTTTTATTATGACTCTTATGTAAAATTATATCATATACACTGTTGCTCAAAATTAAGAGAATTTTTAGATTTTGTCGATTATCGCAAAGAGTTTGATGAAATTTGATATGTATATAGGTTTAATACAGTGGTAAAAAATAACTATTTAACAGTTAAAATACACACGCATTATGTGCGTAACACTCAATGAAGTCGGAAGGTATGAAACAAAAGTTGCAGAATATAACAAAAAAATTGGTAAACATGGGGTATGGTTCCCTCTTTCATATAAACAGGCATCACACCATGATTTTATACCGGAAATAAGGGAATTTACAAGTTCCTGTGGCAATTAATCCAACTTGCACAGCAATTCTGTTTTCAGGTTTTCGATGTTTCTCGGAAGGAAGTTGAGAGTTTCAAATGCCCTCCTTTTTATGTCCTAGACATGCTCTATAGCATAGGTTCCCAACCTTTTTTGAGCTAGCGCCCACTTTTCCAGTGAATGTTTCGATCTAGAGGAATAAAAGTGTAAATATATGGTGAAAACAAGAGTTAAGTTTTAAAACATATCCTATAACTAATAGAATATATTTTTTAATTTAATTTTTCTAAAGCTCCATATTTTAATTTGCAAATCTGAAATAGCTGTTGCCACAAATATAATTAACTGTGTAATATTATTTATTTTAGTCATAGATAGGATATTGTTGGAATTGAAACGCTGCTAAATTTCTTCTTCATTTAAAAGAGTGAAATAAAAGAAAGAGAGAGTTTTAGCTTACCTTTTATAAAGACAGGCAAGGGTTTTGATCATACGAAGATGAATATAAATTGACAGTTTCAGCCTTTAAAGAATCCTACGTTAATTCCTGATTAACATATTTAATTATGTTTCTTGGATAATATTCGTAATGAAATCCAGTGGACGAAACATTTTTCCAACTGCTCACAGACAAAGACAACACGTACACTACAGAAATTAAAATTTACTATATCATTCGGTTTAATGTAGGTCTGAATGTAATGTAATATTTAAGTTTTCCATCCATTTCCCGAACTTCCGAAATATGTGAATTTTCGTACATGTAATATAGAAATGATTTGAATACATACAATCAGCATAAGTAAACAGCATTAAAGTTTACTTTTGTTAGTAATAATCAGAGTGTTTTCTTAGTCATTTTAGACTACATTTGGTTAATCTGCCCAAGCCCCTCCGTGCCATCTCAACGCCTTCTAATTTTCTCTGGGTTTCTTACCGCCCCCCCCCCTGAAAGTCTCAAACGCCCCCAAGGATCGCCCACGTTGAGAACTACTGCTCTATAGTAAAGATCACGTCTGCAGTATAGAGTCTATACGGATGAGATCTAGAGATATAACAGGTCAATCTATTCGGCGAATATCCTTATTCTTCAGAAATTGATTGATCAGATGAACTCTATGTACCTCGGGCTGTCATCCATTGAAATAAAATCAGGGCCAACTGCACCCCTGAAAAGGCGAACATAGAGCTCCAAGACCTCATCCCTATACCTCAATGCAGTCACAGTGCCTCACGCACATAGCGGTGTGTGTGGCCAACCAAAATGATGCCTGCTCTAACCATCCTTCCTCCACTATGTAGTGGTCTATTTCTCGGACATTGGAGGGAAGGTAGTTCTCTCCAATATATTCTCGCTGTACTTTTTATATGGAAAAGGAATATACGCGCTATTTAAAAATTCCATGACTCCGTTTTTCTTTATTTCTGATGAAACGGTGCTCGAAGTTGGCGAAGTTAACCCGTCTGGGGGAAATATTTTCCCTCACTTTAAAATTGGTGATTATCGTATTCAATTATAGCATAGGTTCTCAACGTGGGCAATAACGCCCCCTTGTGGACATTTTAGGCTTTCAGGGGGGCAGTAAAAGATCCTGAGAAAATTAGGGGGCGTTGAGATGACACGGAGGGGCTTGGGCATATTAACCAAAAAAGACCACACGCTGATTATGTACTAACAAAAGTAAACTTTAATAATGTTTACCTTATGTTGATTGCATGTATTTGAATCATTTCTATGTTTCATGTACGAACATTCACTTATTTTTGTAGATCGGAAAGTGGATGAAAAACTTACAGATTACATTACATTAAATGATATAGTGCATTTTTTAATTTCTGTAGTGCACGTGTTGTCTTGGTCTGTGTGCTGTACGAAACATGTTTCATCCACTGCATTTCATTACGTATTCTATCCAAGAAACATTATTAAATATGTTAACCAGGAATTAACGTGTTTCCATAAAGGCTGAAACTGTCAATTTATATTTTTTTGAAAGCAATAGCTTATTATGAATTACTTCGTATCCTCAAAACCCCTGTCTGTCTTTATAAAAGGTAGGCTAAAACTCTTTTATTACACTCTTTTAAATGAAGAAGAAATTCAGTAGTGTTTCAATTCCAACACTACCCTACCTATGACTAAAATAAATAATATTACACATTGGAGTACATTTGTGGCAATAGCTATTTCACAGATTGGGTCTTTAAAAAATTAAATTAAAAAATATATTCCATTAGTAATGGATATCTTTTAAAACTTAGCTCTCGTTTTCATCATGTATTATGGACACTCTTATTTCTCTAGAGTGGGAGGAGGCGATTTCGAAATATTCACTAGAAAAGGAGCGGTGTCGAAATATTTACTAAAGAAGGGGGCGCCAGTTCAAGAAAGGTTGGGAACTTATGAATTATAGCCTTATTTGTATTTTTTATACGGAATATAAAAATAAAACGTATACCTATTGGGAAGAGATAAAATAAAAGAACCGTCATATCACTGTTCTAAAACATAAGTGTGATAAAACATTCTCACGCGGGATGTATTTTTATTATTACTTATTACAGTTTATTATTGTGTCGTACAATACTATATTACTTTATTTTGTTTCATATTTTATGTTATTCGGTAAGCATAATTTTAGGTGCACTAATAAAGTACATTTGGACTAATGAAAACAAATGCTAGAGAAAATTACACATTGATCCTTAAAAGCCTGCATAGTGTTATGTATTTTTCTTATGATTTTATTTTATTTTATTTTATTTTACGTTTCTCAGTTAAACAGTTGCATACTAATATTTACTCTTAGCGATCTTATGGTCCTGTAAGAGTTAACATGGGGAAAATTGGACACACAGTCGCCAAATCTAAAAAAGGCCAGATCTAAGCTCGGGACATAGAAAAATATCAGATAGAAAAATTCTGATAGAAAAATATCTCCATTTCTTGGAAAATTCACAACGTTGCAACCGTGTATCTGTTTTTAACAAAATATGTTTAATGTTTGAAAATATTCCACAAAAAAAAAAACAAAAAAAAAATTTCTCTTTTAATATTAAAGAAAGCATTACGATGAAGGGAAATAAATTTTATATGAAGTATAAAAGAAGGAATCAACTCAGAGGGAAATGAGTAAAATATAAAATATGTAATTTCTATGTAGAATAGAGAAGTCGGAATATAATAAAATGTTAGAGCACTTTGCTTCTGAAAGAGAAATGTTCCAGTTTTAGGTTCGATTTTGTAATGGTACGCGAAGGGAAATTAAATTCTTTTACACTCTGCGTGCAGCTAACGTAAATTCAACAGTTTTTAACACGCTTATATTAGCTTCACCTGTATGTAACGGAATCTTTGAACTCGATTTTTACCCACCTTAAAAGGTCAGATTAATTCGAAATTCTGTACACTTGTCAAGGACCGACGACAATACAATAATTTAATAATTTTGTTCCACTGTTCAGGATCCACTGTTTGTTTTGTTCGGTATCAACAGGATTAACGATTTCCCATTTCCAGATTTAGCGACTAATTTCAGATTTGGCAATTAATTCCAGATTTCGTGACTAATTTATAAGGTTACAATCCTAAAGCAAAAACGCCCATGATTAATATAAATACAACGAACAAAATTTATGATAGTCTAAAAAACTACAAAAAAAAAAGCTTTCATCGTAGATAGAGCTAAAATAAATAAATAAATAAAACTTTACAAAAGCTAAAAAAAACATGCTTTTATAGGTAATTGAACTGAAAAGTAAAAAATAATTCTTAATATAAGAATAAAATAATTAACGATAAAATTAATGCCATTGTGGTAAAAAACATAATTCTTATAAAAGAATAAAATGATTAACGAGAATATTAATGTCATTGTGGTAAATGCGTGCGGTGTTTTGTTCAACACGCTTTTACCATAATGGCATTAACTGTCTCGTTAATCATTTTATTCTCATATTAAGAATTATTTTTTACTTATCAGTTCGATTCACTATAAAAGCATGTTTTTCAGCTTTTTTAAAATTATAATTAATTTTTTTCAATATTCCGATGTATTTTTTCCTACCTAAATTTCCTTTTTCCACACCACTGTATTATTTATCAGTGTGTTCGTCAGTAGAATGATTTCTTAAAATATTCTTCCTCGTCAAATAAGGATCACACAAACGCATCGACAATCCATTTCTGTAAATTATTTCCTTAAGTCCCATTCATTAAATTTTCTCTTTGTCGATTTGATAGCTTTCTGAAGTATGTCAAGATACTTATTATTTGAACTTTCGTCGCGACGCAGTTTCATTAAATTGATTAAATGTAAATTATTTTTTTATTACAATCATAAAAGGAAATAAGCATTTATGATGCCACGCATTTATTTTAGCGGTACTTTTTTCATTATTTAAATCAAAAATATCCAAACCTTTGCGTCATTGTGATAATGTTTTTCTAGAGGGCTAAATTCCTGATGGTTACATACATTAGATTTCTACTTGTACAGGATAGGGCAAATAAAAGTGTTCTGGACGAATAGATACGATTGGGCCTGAATGTAACGCACACACCAAGCTGTTTACTAGGTTTGTGGGGGTGTCGACCCATTCGGCACCCCTCTCTCACCGTCTTGCCTATCTAAAGGTGTGGGGGGAAACAAAGCATCGCCAGCAACTTCCATAATAACAATTAGTTTTATTTCTCTTCAAACACACTTAAACAATCACAAGTGAAACTACAAAAAGGAAACCCTAGGTGTGATATATAAAGTCTCAATAACTAACTCTAAGTAAACCCGACTACGTGAACTAGACAAAAAGAACAAGCGCTAATGAACCGATAACTAAATCTAATTTCATCTATCTTAGATCCCCTCAATCTTAATAATTTAATCTCTTAGCAATTACTTCCTTGACTCGCGCTGTGTTTGTGAATGAAATATTCCAATATTCACAATTACGTAACAGTTCCCCGGTTCCTTCTATCTTACATCTACCACACCTGTGTGTGGACTTTATATAGTCAAACTAATTTAAATATCATGGTTTCTTCTTGAGAGACTGTGAATTAACGTGAATGCTAGCACCAAAGTTTCCGCAAGAGGATTATTAGAAAAATGACGCGAATAGATCCGTCACAGGTTAACAATGAATGGGTTGAACATGGATCTTTTATTTATTTCTGGGGAATCTTGGTTTCACCTGAGAGGTTATGTCAACTTAGAGAATGACACCTTCTGACCAGTGATGAATCTGCGTAACTTCCACCACCCACCATTGTATGATCAGAAGGTTTTTGTTTGGTGTGCTGTGTCTGCACGCCGCATTATTGATCCCTTCTTCTTGCATCAGATTGTAAATTTGGAACGCTACATATCCAATATATTGAATATATTTGTGGCGGCATTATGTGAGGAAGGAAAGATCTACAGTTACTTCCAACAAGAGGGTGCAACTGCCGAACCATGTATCCCATTCACATATTTTCCCCTCCTGACAGACTTGTTTGCAGTGGTCAGTCTGGTCTCGGTCCTAGCTGGTCACCTGATCTGTCAGTGTGCGATTGCTTGTGTCAGTGTGTGAACCCTCAAGACGAATGTGTATCAAAAAACCTTCATAGTCTTCAAGCACTGCACCAAAACATTTCTGATGGTACTGCAGCAGTGCTTCTCTAAGTTTCAACATTCGCGACCCAATATTCCATCATAATTTTCTTCGCGCCCCCCTCATACAACAACAACAAAAATATCTTTGACGCAAATAATACGATACGACTTTAATCTGTTAAGTGCCACCGTCCTTATATAAACGTCTCGCTCAGCCAAAGCATTAATTTCC
>BMAO01022984.1:0-20622 GCA_019973975.1 Trichonephila clavata | reverse complement strand
TAATGTTTGCAACAAAGAATAAATACGTATTTCTAGCTCGTTGAATATTTTGTTGTTGAAACAATTGATTCATGAAAGTTCATAATAGAATCTTATTTTTTAAAAAAATGTTTATTTATTTTTTGTTAATAATATTCTTCATTCGGATTACTTTTCAAAATAAAATAAGTAGTAAAATATCTCTTGTGCGAATAAATTTTACACATTTTATGTGAAAGGTTTAGTAGTTAAAAATATAGTATTTGTATATATCATAGGTTCTCAAGGTGGGAGATAACGCCCCCTTGTGGGCGTTTGAGGCTTTCGGGGGGGCAGTACAAGACCCAGAGAAAATTAGGGGTCATTGAGATGGCACGGAGGGGCTTGGGCAGATTAGCCAAATTTAGTCTAAAAAAGACTAAAAAGCACGCTGATTATGTACTAACAAATGTAAAATTTAATACTGTTTACCTTATGTTGACTGTATGTATTTAAATCATTTCTATATCACATGAACCAAAATTCACATATTTCGGGAAATGGATGAAAAGCTTAAAGATTATATTACATTCAGACATATATTAAATTAAATGATATAGTGCATTTTAATTTCTGTAGTGCACGTGTTGTCTTTGTCTGTGAGCAGTAGGAAACATGTTTCGTCCACTGCATTTCATTACGTATGTTATCCAAGAAACATAATTAAATATGTTAACCAGAAATTAACGTGTTTCTTTAAAGGCTGTAAATGTCAATTTATATTTATTTTGAAAGCAATAGTTTATTATGAATATTACTTCGTATCATCAAACCTGTCTTTATAACAGGTCAGCTAAAACTTCTATTCCACGCTTTTAAATGAAGAAGAAATTCAGAAGCGTTTCAATTCCAACTCAATATATCCTATCTTTTACTAAAATATATAATATTACACATTTAAATATATTTGTGGCAATAGATATTTCTGATTCTAAAGTAAAAAAATTGGGGCTTTAGAAAAAAATAAAATTAAAAAATATATTATTTTAGTAATAGGATAAAACTTTACTCTTATTTTCACATTGTATTGTGTACACTCTTATTTCTCTAGAGTGGAGGTGATATCGAGAATATTACTAGAAAGAGGCGTATCGAATATTTACTAAAAAGGGCACCAGTTCAAAAACGATTGGAAACCTATGATAAAGATATTTCATATTCGCAAGTAAAAATTAAATTAAAAAATATATTCTTTTAGTAATAGGATATTTTTTAAAACTTGTTTTCACCATGTATTATGTACACTCTTATTTCTCTAGAGAGGGAGGGGGAGGCATTGAGAAATATTCACTAGAAAAGGGGGCGCCAGTTCAAAAAAGGTTGGGAACCTATGCTGTATAGCAACAGATGCTGTTTCTTATCCCATTTGCAGGAACAAAATTTTTTACGATGGATATAAAAACAAGAGGTAATGTAAAATTATTCAGAAATTCACCTTACAAGAATTATATTTTACAAAAAGTATGTTAATGTAGAGTTTTCTGTAAAAAAAATAGATCGTTTATACTCTAACATGCTGGAAACGTTTCTTGGCAGGGCTTGCAATATTTTAGAGATAAAATCAGCAATTTCAAGAGAATTACTTAATATTACAGAGTAACGAATTTTGGCTATGTCATTAGGTAAGCTCTGACAGAAACTGCACCAGACTTAATGTAGTACCAAAATTTTGAAGAAAATCATCATGCTTCTGCAGTTAGTATTCTTTCAATTTTAATAAATAAAAACTTTTTAATAAACACCGAGGGTTGATAAAAAAAAAGGTGACAAATCGAATAAAGAAATATTTTTTTAATAATAGACGGGAAATACAAAGGGAAGTAAGAGGCATACGTGCCTATCCCATTTCGACATAGTCACTAAGTCTATTTAGGCATTTATCAGAACGCAGGACCAACTTGTTTTACCCGTCTTGGTAGAAATCAAGTCCCAGTCCACTGAGCCAAGTCTCGACGGATGTTTTCACAGAACTGTCTTGGAATATCGGAGCACATCAAAAACGACATGCTGCACGTTACCATACCTCAACCCCAGCTCTGACGAGATTTCACGCAGAGTTACCTGTCGATCCTTTTGAAACATTTCTTTAATTCGTGCCGTGTTGATTTCTGTCGTTGAAGAACTTGGCCGGCAGCTCCCTATCACATTGCGGTTTTCGACATCCTGTCTGCCTGATTGAAAAGAGTAACACAATTTCATTGTATGTTGTCTGCTCATTACAGATGCGGACACATCCCTTGTCCATAAAAATCGAGTCACGGCTTGCACTTCCAAACGAGACCAATTTCCTAAGAGTCTTGTTCATTTCAATCGTCCTGAACCGTCTAGGAACTTTCACTAACTACACGTAAACCAGCTGTATGACAAGTTGAGCCATTTGTTTCCATTCTGGGGAAACAAAATTTCTCCACAATATGTGCTTTTCAAATGCTGTGGCTTGTAACCTTTTTCTCTGGTCATCCCTCGTAAAATAATGATAATCTTGCAAAGAAGCCGAAAAAATCACTGTCCACACATTCACCACTACACATTCAGAAGGGAGAAGGGGAAAATTTTATGACGGAATAGAAATTACAAAAAGCGATCCCCACTCAAAGACTACATTACTACGTTTGCACTAATCCCTTCTTATCTCTTTAAGGAAAATATTTAATACAACCAACCTTCATCGAGGAAGGAAACGTGATTATGTAAATGAGGTATATTATATAAATTCTGTTTTCGCGAGTTGGCAGTAAGTTGTTGACACGTTGTTGTTGGCACGCTGAAGTTGATACGTTGGAGTGCGCAAGTAGAAGTTAACATGAAGTTTGAGAATTAGTTGTTAGTTGAAGATTGAAAAGCAGTGGAATTAGTTAAAGATTACAGAGAGTGGAGCCAACGACATCGATTAATCCGAAGAGATCACCTGCAAGTTTCCAGTGTAGGATCCGATGCATAAAAAGTTCAGGTGTAGTGCGTTTAAGTAGAAGCTAGTTTATTAGTGTGTGACGTAGTTATATTTGAGCGTATTTAAGCTATCTTAGATTCAGGTGAGGGTCTTGTAGTAGTATCCCCGTGTTATAGAATCTCACCTCCGCACTCTACTATAATTATATACCTTAATTAGAATTGTATTGTGTCTGATTGATAAATAAGAATTAATAAATCAATCAGATGGAAAACATGTCTGGGGATTATTCTGTTTCTCCCACACACCTAGACGGGTTTACAGGTAGACAAGAGGGTTCCGCGGTAAGAGGGAACCAAACGTTATCACACGTTGTTCGACTAGAAATATTTCAATCTTGAGTGATTATATAGTGAAAGAAATATCGCAGTTTGACCCAACAGAAAATCGATCATCAAGTACTATAAAACATTGTGAGGTTCTGAAAACAACTACTTTAATTTTAGCTGAAACTAAGAGATCAATTCCTGCTGTCGGGTTGTTCTTATCAGAGTTAAGAACTAGGTTAGACGCCCATCCGGTATAGTGGTTAGTGACGGTGACTGCTGAACCAAAGGGTCTGGGTTCGAATCCCGAAAAGGCAGGGATATTTGTAAATGCATAGTGCGCGGCATGAGAGTACTCTAAATAGCCTTCGAGCCGCAAGTCCTCCCCTGAGAGTGGTGGAAGGGGAATAGAGGTAGGTGGTGGCTGCCCCCTTCCAGGATGTTCTCCCTCAAAATTGGGGTGAAACCGAGACAAAAAAATCGTACTGTTACCTGTATGGTGATTAAAGCTACGGATAACGGTAGACGTACATCCAGCTCTTAGCCGCGATGAATTTCGTTGGACTCGAACCGACACCATAAGACAGGTGGCATTAGCAATAACAAGACTAGGTTCATTGATAAAAAGCATAGATTTCTTATGTTTTCTTAAATGATATTTTCAAAACGTATAATTGTTACGTTTTATTTGTGTATTTTGTAATTCGATTTATAAATTAGAATAAATTTTTGAACTTATGAATATCTTTATTTTGTGTAATTGTTATAGATATCAATTGAAAATACTTAATTTTTAGATTTTGATGCATATCCAGGAATTCCGGAAATAACTGTTAAGTTCCCAGGAAGGAAAAAAGATTGGAAAATCAGAAATCCTTGATAGTTCTGAGAGTGATGAGCCAGTTCAGAAGTCATTCTCATCATTTAAACGTGCCACAAAATTTCGAAGGTCATCTTGTTGTTACAAAGTGCGACATTATTTTCAATCGATCAATTTAAAGTCTAACTAAAAAATTTCAATAACAATTCGAGGGTTCCTGTACACGTTCACGCAGTCAAAAAGATAAGTTGACGGGAAACAAATTCTCTCGCAAAACAGCTAATATAAATTTATTATAGAAAACAAACACATTTGTAAGATAATGACTTAAGAATCACCGTTTTAGAAATATGGAATAATATAAACTAAACTAAACTCAGTGGCGCAACAGCCCAGGAGGGTCAAGGTCTACTGTGAACATCTCAGTATTCGTGACCTTGGGCGCTGAGGTGCACGAGCAGATGTTCCAATCAAGTAGTCAGCCTGACGCGAACCCCCCAGTGTTTAGTTCCCAAGTGAGCTTGGTACTCATTTATCGACCCATCGAAGAAATGAAAGACTGAGTCGACCTTGGCCAGCCCGAGATTTGAACCCCGTACCTGTTGTGTGGAGGCCTGATACACTACTACGCAGCCACCGGGCTTCATAATATAGTATAAACTAAACTTAGTGTCTCAACAGCCCATGAGGGACAAGGCCAACTGCGCCCATCTGAAAATACGTGACCTTGGGCAATGAGGTGCATGAGCAGATGTCCTGGTCAGATGGTCAGTCTGACGCGAACCCCCAGTGTTTAGTTCCCAAGCAAGCTTTGTCCTCCATTATCGACCCACTGAAGGTATGAAAGGCTCATTCGACCTTTCCCAGCCCGGAATATGAACCCCGGACCTGTGGCGTGGAAGCGGGATGCACTACCACTCAGCCACTGGGCATTTTATGAAATAATATACTTGGACTTTAAATAATAAGAGAAGCAGTTTAATTATATTGAGGCCGAGGGGTAGCGTATCACGTTTTCATGCAACAGGTCCGAGATTCAAACCCCGAGCTGGACAAGGTTTTCTCAGTCTTTCATCTCTTCAGTGGGTCAATAAGTACTAAACTTGCTTGGGAGATAAGTACTGGGGATTTTTGAGTCAGACTGATCACCTGACTAGAACATTTTCTCATGTCCCTCGGCTCCCAAGTTTATGAAATCAGCCTTTCCTCTCTTCAGTGGGTCAATAACTACTAAAATTGCCTGGGAGCTAAGTACTGGGGATTTTTGAGTCAGACTGACCTCCTGACCAGAACATTTTCTCATGTCCATCAGCTCCCAAGTTTATGAAAACTCAGATGTGTACAGTAGACCTTGGGCCTCTATGGGATCTTGTGCCACTGAGTTTAGTTTAATTATATTAATCAAAACAAAATCTCTTTAACCCTTTCTCGAAGGGTGTGTCATATATGCACCTGTCTGAAATTCCCTTATAGGGTGGTAAGCCGTTCAATGCGGTAAGCCGATTAGTCTTGTAGATTTAACCTTTAACTACAGCATTATGATTAACAGCAAATTTTTTCATTCGATATATATTTTTTTTAATTACTACATTGAAAATTAAGAGATATGCATTAATAAAATACTCTACTTTGGGACATTTAATTTGTTAGAGCTAGTTAATTAAATTGGTACTTTTTTTTAAAAAGTACCGTCACTCCACAAAAGTCTCAAATATTCTCATAATATGAAAGACTTTTTTAATTCAGTTTTAACTACTGAAAATGCTAAATAACCAGAGAACACTAATATTTTACAGGACAAAATACTTATTTTCAAAGATTATTAAATTTATATATATTTACTTTTTTTACTCATGAAAACAGCTTTTACACATAAACTTAATTTGAGGATATTCAAAGAAACAGTTTTTATTTTCATTAATACACAAAAATTCATTACACGTTATGCATTTTAAGTGAGGTTTCGATTGAATGTTTTTTGAAGAACTGCATCCTTGGGGAGGAAAGGCTGCATTTTCTTAACATGAACTGCTGCATCTTGAGTCTTGTTTAGTCTCGTAAGAATCTAACGAAAATTCCAGTAGAATATTTGCTTGGACTTCTTCATCTGAAAAATCATCTGTTAATACATCTCTCATTTCAGATGGTTGGCTCTATAATAAATCCAAAGCCTCTTGAAGACTGAGCTTCTTTTTAATAATGATTATAGAAACTTGAAATCTCCAATTATTGTTAAATTTCAGTTACACATAAAGAAATTAAAATATTCTTAATTTTTGAAATAAGAATAAATATTTCATTTAAATGTGTGGCAAAAAAAAAACTCAGATTCAAATTCAAATATTTTTGAAAACTTTAAAATGAAACAATTAACAAAGCAAAATAAATATGTTAAGCAAAAAGAAATGCTAAATAAATTAAAAGAAAAAAACTTTTTTAAGAACAATCTTTTATTTAAACGCGCTAAAAAGAATAAAATAAATTTTTCTTTAAAATTTTTTTACTATCAACTTATAACGTCATTACAGAATTTATATGATATAAAATCTTGTCGCAAGATTAAAGCACTCTTATTTACTTAGTTTGAAAATTTTAAGAAATTGAAATCAATCAGATCAAGTTATTTAATTTACTTGTTTATCTGCAGAGGTAAATCTCGCGACAAGCTTTTATATCATATAAATTGTGTAATGACGTTATAAGTTGATATTAAAAAAATTTTAAAGAAAAATTTATTTTATACTTTTTAGCGCGTTTAAATAAAAGCTTGTTCTTAAAAAAGTTTTTTTCTTTTAATTTATTTTTTACTTTTTAGTTATCACTGGACAGGTTTCTTAGTCTGTTCATCTCATTCAACGCATCGTTGTTGCTAGGTGTTAGCCGGTTATTTTCGAACAGTCGAGCTAAATGAATTCTCGCAAAAAGGGTACTAGACGAAAAACACAAGTTTTTCTTAAATCCGTAAATTTTAAGCAATTATTTTAATCTTCGTACAGATCTTGGGTAATATTATCCTACACACGAAAAAAAGTTTTATGAGATTTTCTTCATAAATGACGAAGTTATTAAATATTAAAATGTTGAGTATTTTTTGAAAAATCGTAAAAAAAAATTCTCGACATTTTATTTTTTAAATGACTGATTCTAAAAGAGCAAATCATGAACTGTTTTAGTACGGAATGTCGATTCATTTAAACAAAAAAAAAATGTATGCGCGTCGATTTAGACATTATTTTCATAAAAACGCATCGATTTTGACTTATTTAAAAAAAATCGTAAGAAATAAAAATATGATTATTTTGTAAAAAACATTATACCGTATCGGGACGAATTAAATGATCTTTCCGATTCTATAATTATTTTTTGTCTGAGCTTCATAGATTAACCTCTTAAGCGGTCAATTTTTTGACCCAAAAAAAGCCCATTTTTTAACTGCATGTAACTAAGCATAATAATTAACAGAACGCACGAAAATGGAAGATTTTTATTTTAATCTCCGGTTTAAAATTTTACTCATTTTTTTATTTTATAATTTTTGAACACAAAAACCCTTAAATGTTTGCTTTTAATAAGTACATTCTGCGTACTATGAAGAATATTTCACATATATCTTAAAATATATTTTCTTCCACTTACCAAAAAATTTCATGTTCATACCTCTTTTTCTTACGATTGATAGGATTTCATGTGTGTGTGTGCATATTTATATACACACACAATATGAAGAATAGTGTAACACTAAGTCTTATATTCCAATGGGGATAGAGATAATATCGACTTCTTTGGATTATCTATCCATTTTCCTTTTTCTTAGGCAACACATTGTACATTGCCTTGTAAATCCCTGTTCTTTATCCAATATTTTCAAGAATATATATTCTTGCCTTCAGTGAAATATTCTCACCTTCACCACTACCAAAATTCTGAATGAAGAGTAGTTCAGTACCATGGACAAACTCTCTCTCTGCATCTCCTAAAGACACACTATACTAATAACCTTATTATAGGAATAAAAATGTCTGTGCAAATAAAATATAGAAATAAAAAATTTCGGTGCCTGTACAGCGCACGGGCAAACCGGTTGTGGCTAACTTTAAGTAGCCCGTAAGGTGTACGGGCAAACCAGTTAAGGGGTTAAAGTTAGAATTTCTATAATACTCCATCTCAGTTTAACTTGGCAGCGTTGAGAAAGGTATACAATGTACCAATATACTTGAAAAATAGCTCTACTTTTTTTGTTTTGAATTTAAATCCAAGAAAATAGATTGAAATTTGTAAAAAAAATTGCATTGGTTGTAGAAATTAGATTATTTTTACGTTGTGGAAATGTAATTATTTTTTTAGACAAAGTTAATTAATACAGTCAATAGCGCAACGTTATGAAATTCCAGTTTGGCTGAAAATCGATTTTCGACGCCAACTTTTGTCATTGTTGTAACAATAAAATTATTACAACAATGCAGATATATCCAAGTTGGCGCCCAAAACTAGTTTAACGTTTTTAATTAATATCTTTTTAATTAATTGCAATATTGGAATATAAATGGTCAAAACATGCATTGTCATCCAAACTAAACGTGTATGCAAAATTTCAGCTCAATGGGAGGAAGATATCAGCTTCAAAATTGAGTTGCAAGATTCCACCCGAACAAATTACATACATACATACATACATACATACATACATACATACATACATACATACATACATACATACATACATACATACATACATACATTGTAAGTTAAATAAAAGCTTTTAATAATTAATAATTAAAAAGGCATAACTCTATTGCGCTATAGTAAAGACGTCACAAAGCAACAAAAAACTTCAACAAGCTACACGGACGGAGGGAAAACTAAGTTCTTGCTCTAACACCCAGTGTGCTGTCGGTACTTATAAGTACTACAAAGTTGTGACGGATCTATACGCGACCTTCAACTAACTCATTTTGGCAATTCTTTTCGGACAGAAATTTTTACCAATCTTCTCCTAAAAGAAGTGGGGGGGGTGTTCTCCGTCTTACCTGGCTAAAGGTGTGGGGGAAAACAAAGAATAACCAACAACTTCCATAATAACAATTAGTTTTATTTACTGTCAAACACACTCAAACAATCACAAGTGAAACTACAAAAGGAAACCTAGGAGTGATATGTAAAGCGTTCTCTAATCTCGATGAATAACTCTAAGTAAACCCGACTATGTGAACTAGATAAGGAGAACAAGCGCTAATGAACCGATAACTAATTCTAATTTCCTCTATCTTAGATCCCCTCAATCTAATAATTTAATCTCCTAGCAATTACTTCCTTGACTCACTCTATGTTTGTGAATGAAAAATTCCAATATTCATACTTACGTAACACCGCAACAGCTCCTTCTTTCTTACATCTACAAAACCTAGACTTTAAATGGCCAATCTAATTTAAATATCATAGTTTCTTCTTGAAAGGCTGTGAATTAATGCGAATGTTAGAAGTTTCCTCAAGAGGATTAGTAGGAGAATGACGCGAATAGATCCGTCACAGATGGAAATGTGATATGCAAATTAAGTTTAATATATATTTCCTTCTTCGCGTGTTTAAGAGTTAGTGAATTGTGACTAGATGAGAAGTGAAGTGAATAATGAATATTTAGCTAAGTGACAGTGAAGTGTATACGTAAACAAAAAGTAGGGAAGCCAGAAATTTAGATAACAAGAAAGTTATACGATTAGCTAGCATGAAGTGTTAAAGTCCAACTTAAAAGGAAATGGAAGACTGCTTGAGTTCAGGTACTGTGCTCTTAAATTAAGTCGGTGTTTAGAATGTTAAACTAATAGTGGGTCATTAAATACGTACGCTCTGTGTAAAGTAATATTAAAGGTAGAGCTGCATGATTGAATATATTCTCCCCAACGAGAATCTCGTCTCCCTCTTGCTCCATAATGGATTTGAATTATCTTATTTAGAGTGTTGTTTGTGCCTGAGTTGATTATAGTGATAAATAAAATAATTGGAATTCATCATGTCGCATGATCCTTTGGTTCCTTCCACACCTTTAGCTGGATCACAGGGTAGAAGGGATGTAAACGTATTTCAAAGTTATTCAATTGTAAAATAAGTTTTTAAGAATTTCATTAACATACAAAAAAAAGTAAGACCTTTTGACATTAACTGCTTTTTCAGAACAAAAATGACTATTTTCGCAATCCAATCAAAATATCAGCTGAAAATAAAATTTCTGTTATAAAACTATTTGCATTCCCCGTTAAAGTACTCATCATAGACACTGTGCTGCCATATATCTTGGAAGAGTAGGTTTCAAAGAATATTCCTGCTAAGTACTGTCAAAGTATTCGTAAAAATGGTTATTCTATGTAATTTTTAAGTGAGTGGTACTTGTAAGTACCGTCAGTCACCGGCGCATCATCCGGCTGCCGGTGACATTTGGGGTGGATGCATATGGGACATACCCTTCTCTAAAATGTTTTCCTATTATCAGTACATCGTCGCGGAAAGGTTAAAAGTTGTGTTCTCTGAAAAAAAATTATAAAATTCATTTAATATTATAAAATTATCAAATTAACATTTCACATTTTAAAAACAAAAAAAGATCTGTAAATTTGAATCTTTGAAATAATCTCATGAATGTTTTCTCCTACTAACCTAGCAGCACGATGGAGAGATGTATTTATTACAAGGCGAGACAGGTTACCGAGTTTTAATTATTTTGACAAATAAAAATGTCTTTTGCGCAATTATATCATTGAAAATTGAACCAAAATTATTTTTTTTTCACTCAGCAATGGGTCACTTTTTTTTCAATGTAGAGCGAAGAAGGAGGCCTCGATAGAGGTGTGACTAGAATTTAAATTAGAGGCTGTCATCGGATGACAGATTGATGAGATTTTCTTTTTCGTTCATATTTAAATTGCTGTCTTCAAAATGTTTGTTGAAAATGGATCTATTATTATATTGCCATGTCTGGGACCTTCTTCCTTTGAGCAATAACAACCGAAGAATTCTGCGAATGATTGCACTCTGCTTAACAATGGCTACCCCATGCTGATTATTTGACGCTATTCTCTCTCTTATATATATTCATCAAAATTTGAAAGTATTAACAATCTTCATAAGCAAACCGCATTTTTCTTGTGTCCTTAAGTTGTCTTTACAAGGAAGTTTTTTTATATAAAGTTAAAATACACGTACTAGCTTGGTTTCTCATTCATCGTCGACCAAAATTCTTGAAATTTAGGACTATTTCTCTCCAGGAAAAATTGATTTCTTCTGGATTGAACAATCGGGTTTGTATTCTACACCCTCAATAGCCATCTCGCCTCAATGTGAAGAAGATGGATAGCTGGAATTTCCTTTTTTTTTTTTCGAAAAGTATCTCAAATATTCGACAACTGAGTAACTTTGTGTCGAATTTCATTTGTAATTTTAATTGCTTCTAATAATATCACGTGTAGTTCTGGGAATACAACTGACGACACTCGCAAGATGTGCTTGATGTATGATGTAGGCCGAATGTCAGGGTGATCAGCATTTTTTATCTATGCTATAATTCCTGAAAGATATCCAGTCGGGCTTGCGGTTACGTTTGTTCAAATTCCAATGCAATTTTTTCCCCCGCCTATTCGACTCTTTTCGAGGAAATATCTGCTAAGAGCTTTAAAAAATTCAAAGCTAGTTGTTCTGCCGACAAATGTAACGAACAATGTAGCTCTTTTTACCTGTTATTCTCCTTTTTACTCAACCTTCACGGCAGAAGAAGTGCCTTGTAATTAAATCAAATAAAATGCCGATTTTCCCCCTCATTTTGCTAACTTGATTATTAACCCCTTTACTGCCGATTAAAAGTTAGGCTATTCACTCTCCAGTGTGCTTTCGTTCTTCACACTCGCGCGCGTATGCGGCGCATTGGGAAAAGGGGAAGAAAAGGTACACACAAATAAGAAACTTTTTCTCTGAAATATAAGCAAGTCCTTGCAAACATTTTCAATGTCATTTTATTGCATTTCAAAGTCTTCGGAATAATTTTACAAATAGAAGCACAAAGTAAGTAATCAAATTTGAGGAAGACGTATATATACGTCCGAGGCAGTTGACGCACAGGTTATGCGAGACGGATATGTGTGCCTGTGGCAGTTAAGGCACTAACCCTTACAGGATCATAATATTGTAATAGTAAATATAAGTACGTAGCTGTTTACTTTAGTTTGTTTAGACGTAAAATAAATAAAAATCCTAAGAAAAATACATAAGAATGTGTAGCTTGCTTACACCTAGGTGTGAATTTAATCTCTGGATTGGCATTTCCAAATTGAACTCTTTCAGGCATTTGTTTTCATTTGTTTAAAGATACTTCATTGTTGTACCAAAATTATACTTAACATAAAACCACAGTGAAAAGAAACCACAGTACGATTTTATTGCACTACTCAATAAACTGAAATAATAAGTAATAAGAATAAAACTGCAGCCCTATTTTAGTTCACACTTTTGTTTATCGCTAATTCGACCACTTATTGTCGCCATAACGGACATAAATCCAATACAGAAAAACGAGCTTTTGACACAATTTGACGCCATTTTTTATCCTTCATCGCCAAAGGTAGGAACTAAAGTAGAATTTGATCTTAAATTCTGAAAGGGGTGACTGGTGAGTACTGAAAAGACTGATTCGCTGAACAGCTCACTGTTAAGTGGGAAATATATACATTACTTTATTGTTTATTATAGTCAGTATTGTCATTAGTTGCATAATCAGTTGTATCATATAATTTGCAAAATTTGTTTTTAAAAAAGTCTCAAAATTTTCTTTGCCTTTTCGGATCTAAAACAAAAAATTATAGCTATCATTTTTGGGGGGGGGGTCCATTAAATATGACAGTTAAGGAAATAGATTTTCTAAAAAGCAACATTTAACAAAAAAAGAGATTTTCAGGACAAAGAAATAAAAAAAAACCAGACGACAGCACTGACTGAACAGAAAGATATTAATTATCGAAGGAATGTAGATGGCGCTTCGCCTCTGCATCCCCTCATGATCCATCTTCTCTAATACATTTTACGAATTTAATACAGTTTGATGGCGAAAAGTGACGAACACACAATAAAAATTTTAAAATATTGTTTTCTTTCCCTCTCTCTCTCTCTCTCTTTGAAGGAAAGCGATTCACACATTTACTCCTCACGAGATCACCGGAACTTTTGACCTACAGAAATTGGCAGATATGTTTCTTCTGTTCAGTAAAAATCCGCTATGAACAGGTTTTTCCAAAATAGACTCCCGGAAGGGTTGCTATTGACAAAAATTCCCTTATGAATTATTAAGCTTACAGACTTGAAATTTAGCAGACATATTTCTCTTATTAATTAGACATCGTCTATAAACATGTTTTACGGAAATAATTTCCAAAGGAAATAATGAGGGCTTAAAAGTTAAATACATTTCCATTTTAGAAATTGCAAGATCTGTCACACAATTTTAATTTTTTTTTTTTTTTTTTTTTTTTGCAAATTAACAAGGGTTTTTCGTGAGACCACTAGTGTTCCTAGAACTACCTGTTCAAGATGGAGACTTAATTCAAACCATTCCATAAATTTGAATCTTAATGTCTGAGATCAAGTAGAAACATTTTACTTAAAAAAAATTGCATCTGATATATCAAAATTACATGTCGTAAAACATCAGAAAAATATTATGTTCATAGAGAATTTAAATTTAGAAAATTGAAACACAAGTTTTTTGTTTTCTCTGCGATGACACATTGCTTGTGGAAAAAAGAGTTTTACAGAGAAAGTTTCTTCCCAGCATACCTTGAATAAGATTATGACAACCCTAGAGAGAATATAAGCAGGGTTATTATATTGGCAACTTTATCACCCTTGGTGACAGATTGGGTGACAAATCTGGTAAAAAAAATTATATTGCCGAGGAGCCTTCGAGAAGTCACTGGAATCGACATATATGGAAATTTTCTTGAGGCTATATAAAGATCAACAGATCTCAGAATCTGCTTGTGTGTTGTCTGCTACAGACTTTACCTGCCTGAATTCCTGTTAGTGGAACTTTTCCACAGAGCCGTTTCTAGAACGCCACTGTAAAGCTGGTTTATAAAGAGGTTGTTTTTCTATTACTGGAAACAATTGGTTTAATACTTCCTTGTGAATATACGTCAATTTGCTTTCGTGTAGTCATTTGTTAGTTCTCGCCCATTAATAAATGTAGCATTCATTATTTAATTTACACATTAATAAATTTTCTATTCATAAGTTACTAAATTGCAGTCATTGGCTGCTTTTCACTCACGCAAATTTGCAACAATATCGTGACTTTCCCAACGGATGTACACATTTCTGTTCCCTAAGCAAAAAAAAATTATTTTGCACCATCCCCCTACTAAAAAAAGTTGGTTTATAACATCGATCTGAATAACTTATAGAAGGCGGATTTGTTCTTGAGGTATCCTACTACCTTAAAATTGTGAATTTTGCCAAAAATTTCCAAACTTCCTTAAGATTTTATTTTATAGACCATATTATTAGCTTTATAAAAATACAAAGTTTATTATTTTCCGTTCACTATAACAAAAACTACAAGTGTTTTAGTAAAAGCAGATGTCATTACTTCAAATAAGATGTCATATACTTTAAAACGCGTTTTACTCGAAATGTGTTTTTTTTTTCTAAGCACTCAAGGGGACAGTGATTGCTCAAAAAGTTTTAAAAATAATGAACTGAAATTTTTATTGTATGTTCTATATAATATTAGAAGTGTTTTAACCTTCTTATTTATCCATCACTGTTTTATTACAAAATTTACAGTCCCTTATGTGAATATAATCACTGTTATTCTAAGCAATTTCATATAATAACTAAAACAAAGTGCTCTAGTTTTTGTAAAAATTAAAATATAGTCTTATCCTGAAAGTCATTTCAAAAATGAATAACGTAGCAACACATCGGAATTGAAAAATTGAAAATTTGTTCATAAGCTTTTGGTACAGAATGGGCTACGTTTACGTAATTTTTTTGTAAATTTTGACCCATTTTTTTCCCATTTTATAAAAATAATTTCTCTTTCTCTTTTTAATTTTAGGTTATTTTCCTTAAAATGTACTAAACAAATCTAAAAACCACAAAAAAAAAACCCATATCTCCATTTTTAAAAATTTAACATAACTAGTCTTAAAGACCTTAGACTAGACTTTAAACAGAAATATATGATTTGATTTGATTTTGTTATAACCGTCGCATTCGCAAACTATTGGTGACGGACCTTGTATTTTTGATCCTCGATCAAGTAAGAGAATTTATCAAAAAGGCTCTTATTTAGGTAGCAAAGCATACTAATAAACAGCAGTGAAATTTATTTTATTATTAAAAGCTTTCGTCACATTGCTGTTATTTTTATTATACAACCCAAAAAATTCCTACAGGTGTTCGTTTTTTTTTTTTTCCAAGCCTGTACTCTGTCTATAGATTATTATTTTTATAATAAGAATAAGTTCTTTTTTCATTTTCGTCTAATCCCATTCCCTATTTTATAAAAATAACAAAACAAAAAAATTGCAAAATTTGGTTCCATTTAGCTTTTATTAGTTAAGGTTGCTACGAAAAAATTCTGAATAGGCCAACTTTTATTACGATCGCCTCTTTTAAGGCTTTGGGATTTTTATACAACTGTTGCAATATTATTCGTTAAAAAACAAAAAGGAATGATAAAGGCACGTGTGACCTTTTCTTTTGAAAGAGTGTCCCATTTCAAAACTATTCAAAAGACGCGAAGACAGTGCATTTTCTCAACGAGGAAAATCCTCCTAGACCCTTAAGGACGGAAATGTGCGCTCTGTTATTATAGAAGGGTGACAGGTGAAGAAGAAATTGTTTGGATTATGAAACTATTATGTCTGCGGGGGTCAAATAGGGGGTCGTTGGTTCGCAGGAGGGAGAAAAAGGGGTGCTGTGATCAGAAGGGGTACAGAACGGGACTAGGTATAAGTATTCGCTTTTAGTTTTGCTTTAATTCTACGATTCATATCCGGGGCTCCATTGAAAGTTTTCAGAAGATCTGTGAGATAACATTGAGAAAAAATATAATGCATAGTAGTAATATTACAATAATATGCATAACCCAAAGGTAAATCTTCCTTAACCCGGAACTTCTCGCGCAGGGTATGTCATACCCACCGTCTAGCTTTTTTCAACGCTCCTTCTAAGCCTTTTTTGGAAAATGGATAGTATCTCGTGTAGCTGACTTTAAGGTCACATCCTTTGAGTGGCCTTAGCTTGTAGCCGAATTCTAAATATATATTTTTGGATATCGCCTCTTCGGGTATTCACATACCCGAAGAGGCGCCCTGCGCGTGAATCGACATTACAGTTATGAATGCATGAGAACGTTTTATATCTTCCTTATGCTATGGCGTATTATTGTAGTTATGATGTAGAAATGTGATATTTAAGTAATTTAATAGATATAGTATTTAATAGATATATGTACAACACAGTATTTTCGGATGAAGAAATTCTCTTCGCGGTTAGGATGAGGAAAAATCAAATGATGAAGAGTATAACGGCAAGAATGATTCCTCCACTGAAATCGATCCAGATTTAGAAAAGGGAGACATTGTTGAAAATAAATGTTTTATATGTAGAGACACAAAACTATTTAAGAAGAACGTAATTTTAAAGGAGACAACTGGTACACATCTTATCCCCTTTCAGATGAACTTTTTTTGGGGGGGGGGATTATTGCTGGAACAAAATACGACAAAATAAAAAAAATTCCAAATTTTTTAAATTTTAAGAACAGAGAAGTACTCCTATATGTATAGATGTTTTCACTGGATCTTAATTTTTTTTAATCTAAGATCCAGTGAAAACATCGCACTCATTCACGACGAGATTAAAGGAGTATATAAACAATGCACTGGATGCCCTTATAAAAAGAACAGAAAAACTAAATTTATGAGTGAAAATGTAACAAATATGTTGTGTTTCCTATTTTTCTTCCTTTTTAACCTTTGTATACGAATTTTATGATAAAAACACAATGTAAACACCCTTGGGTATGACACACTCTGCGCAAAAACTTAAGGTCATTTTTTTCACGCGAATAATGCCGGGTTAAAACATGAAAAAAATAATCGCGTATTGTAAAGTTATTATAGAAAGTCCCGTACCACAAATTGTATTTTACAAATATGCGAAGCAATGAGTTTTATTATTTTAATTTATTAAAGATTTTTTTTGTGCGTAATAAAAATGTCAATGTCTTAAAATACTTTATATTTTTTTCCCACACTACACCAATAGTAGGACTTAGAGCCTCGACAGATGGCAGTAGTAGCCCAGTGGCCAAGGTCACGCACGCGTGGTCGCCGTGTCGTGAGTTCGAGCCTTGTACCACTGAAGATCCACCGTGAAGAAAGGACCGATGCACGTTAAATCTGGCGAGGCTCAACACCATTGGCTTGGTAAAGAAGTTTTGAGCTGCGCAAAAAAAAAAAAAAAAAAAAAAAAATACATACACCAGTAACTAAATGTAATGTAAAAGGGGGATGCATCCTGAAGCACGAATTAATGCTACCGATGAATAAATTACATTCACATTATTTTAAAAAATTTAACAAGAAACACGTTTTTTCTTCCTCTTAAATTGTCTTTACTTAAAGTAGCTTATTTGTGTGTGTGCTTTAAACATTATTTTAAACCGGCACCTCACGCGCAAAAAAAAACGACCTTAACTTCGCGCGCATGGTATCTCATACCCAAAAGGGTTTACATTCTGTATTTACCGTAAAACTTGCATACAAAGGTGAAAAGTTAAGAAAAGTAGGACATATAATTTGTTTATTACATTGTTCACAGGTAAATTTAGTTTTTCTGCTCTTTTTACTAGGGCATTCAGTACATTGTTTATACACTCCTTTAGTCTTCGTCGCGAGTGAGTGTGATGTTTTCACTACGTCTTAATTTATTTTTTTTAAATTTCGTAAAAGTATTGATTGCTGGTTTTTTTTATTTTTTCTGTTAATTGAAATCCAAAACACTTCAGATACCAACGTCTGGTTTCGATGTTTAGTATGTGGTTTCCGACTACTTAACAAAATAATTCGAGCATTTATAATAACGTAATAATTTGAGCATCGTCGCAACGTTCACAAACATAAAAAATATTGTCATAGGCTAACAATTAGATCTTCTAGCAATTGAATATGTTGCGGTCATTTTATAAAGGACGATAATTGCTCCCTCATCTTAATTATCTGGATATATTTCAGCAGAAGAATCATACTTACTATTATACTTTTCATCATTCGATTATTCCTCATCATCCCCGCAAAGGGTCTTTCTTCATCCGAAAATACTGTTGTACGATATTTATTAAAAATTGTATCTATTAAATTACTTCAATATCACATTTCTTCATCATAACTACAATAATACGCCATTGCATAAGAGAGATTTTAAAGCGTGCTCATATATTTAGAATTGTAACAGCGATTCACGCGCAGGGTATGACATACCCGAAGAGGCGGTATCCAAAAATATACCCTTAGAATTCGCTTATAAGCTAAGGCTCCTCAAAGGATATGACCTTAAAGTCAGCTACACGAAAAACTATTCATTTTCCGAAAAAGGTTTAGATGGAATCTTGAAAAAAGCGAGGTGGTGGGTATGACATACCCTGCGCGTGATGTGCGGGTTAAGATATATCTTTCTAGGTTTTTTCGAAGGTGTTTCTCCAGAAACACCTTATACTCTTAAGGGTTCCGTGAATCACCAAAATTTGAATACCACTGGCCCAGAAAAAAATAATCGCTTTAACTGAAAATATTACTTTCAACATTCCGATTCATGTAACACAGAATTTGTTTAAAAAATACATAAAAATAGGTTATGGCATTTTAAAATTTTAATAAAAAAAATAGTAAAAAATTGAACCGGTATTTATTCTACAGTTAGTCCCGCATTTCTACAATAAACATCGAATTGCAAAATAAAAGCTGCAATTAAGGTATCCAACTATCCTAAAATTGTAAACTTTGCCAAAAATTGAAAAGTTTTTTATTATTCTATTTTATAGGCCATCTTATTAGCTTTATAAAAATACCAAGTCTATTATTTTCCGTTCACTAGAACAAAAACTACAAATGCTTTAGTAAAAGCAGATACCATTACTTTAAGCAAGATAGCATTCGTTAAAACTCGTTTTACTCGGGGGGGGGGGGGATGTAGGTTTTTTTTTTTTTTGAAAATGCTTTAACGGGGCCAGCGATTGCTAAAAAAAGTTTTGAACATAATGAACTGAAATTTTTTGTTTATGTTCTGTATAGTAGTAGAAGTGTTTTAACCTTCAGATTTATCAATCACTATTTATTACAAATTTTACAGTCCCTTATGTTAATATAAACACTGTTTTAAAGCAATTTCATATAATAACTAAGATAAAGTGCTCTAGTTTTTGTAAAAATCAAAATATTTCTTATCCTGAAAGTCATTTCAAAAATGAATAACATAGCAACACATCGGAATCGAAAAATTGAAAATTTGTTGATAAACTTTTGGTACAGAATGGACCCCGTTTATGTTATTTTTTTGTCAATTTTTACCCATTTTTTCCCATTTCAGTATAATAATAATTCCTTTTTATTTTCTTAATTTTAGCGCATTTTTCTTAGAATATACTGAACAAAACTAAAAACCGCAAGAAAATCTCCATATCTCCATTTTTTTTTTTTTAAAGTTGTCGCATGTAGTCGGATCCCTCAATAATGCTTTAAGTTTTTTTGGAAAAAAAGTAGTAGAGAATAAAGAAATGTAGCTTAACTAGTAAGAAATGGAATAATCAATTTGTGATCATATAATTCTCAAAATGGTGACCAAGCCGCTTTTCAATCAGTCCTGACTCTAATTCCGGGTTTTATTAACGTCACTTTGTAGAGCAATATGAGGACTACTGCCGACGGACTTCGTAATTTTTAACTACGAGCCCGTGATGAAGACAACACCTGGCATAGCACCACCCCCTCTCTATACTTCCACATCCAGCCAACAGGAGGACTTTGAGCCACGAGAGGTTTATCGTTCATAAGCCCCTCCCCACGAAGGATCTTCAGGGCTTGAACTCATGACATGCCGGTCAAGAGTTTGTAATTAATCAGATAGGTTTATGCGGCCACCAGTCTTGACCCCGCCAATATTATTTCCTTGTGTCTTTACACAGTGGCGTAAAGGAGAATATTAGGACCCCCCCCCCTCTGCAAAGTCAAGTTTTGGGCCTCAAACCCAGATACGTACTTGGCATCGATCTGGCTTTGGGCCCCCTAGAATCCTTGGACACTCCCCTGCAATGCGGGATTGCGGGGGTGTACGTTACGCCACTTTCTTAACATAATATTAAAGAATAGGACAGAAAATCAGAAGAAAAGGTTCTGGATTGAAATGTGTGCTTCAACACTAAAGTTGCGTTCTGACTTCGCAATCCTATGTTGAGAGTAGCAGATTTTGTTATGCTACTCGTGTTTATCCGAGTGTGTAAAATGTGTTCTGTTATCAAGAAATTGAAA
>BMAO01022983.1:0-15959 GCA_019973975.1 Trichonephila clavata | reverse complement strand
AGAGGTCCCGTCCCTAACAATGACGTCATCTCATGACGTAGTCTAGGGTTACTTTAATTCTCTTACCCCTCCCCCTTTCAAATAAAAAAAGCAGAATTAGTGTTTCTGAAGATTAAAATCATTATTCATGTAGCAAAATATTCTTTTTCATAAAATAAAGTATTCTTAATGTGTATTTAAGCAGTTTATGCTCAATTTTCTTCTAAAGTAATATTTTAAAAGTTTTGTACGTAGATTGCATACACGTGGCGCCATCTGCAGTCATTACAATAAAGCTTGCCAAACATGGCGTCCGAGCATTTTGGAAGCAAAGATATATGTATTTTTCGTTATTTAAAAATTTTCTAGACCATTTCTGACATTTTTACATTTTAAGGTGGATTTATATGAGTAATTTACGTTCTCAACAAAAAGTTTCATATCCAAATAATGTGATTTCATTAAGTTAAAGTACTCTGACCTTTTCAGTACATTTAGAAGTCCACATTAAATTTCAGAGATGATTTATTTTTTAAAATCATAGATTATTTTATATTGGTTTTTTTAGATATAATAGTTACAAGGGTTTTATTACAGTTTGGAAGGGAATATATACTTATATACAGTACAATATCTTACACATTTCATAATTTTCACTATATTTCTCTTTTTTTTTAACTACAGATTTTCGAAAAAATAGCAATTTACAAAAAGCTGTTGATATTGTATGAGTTCCTGAATAGTATAAGAAAATTCATTTCTGCTCCTGATAATAAAAGTGGCCGCGGTAACCTAGAGGTCAAGTTAACGGACTCGTGTCGGTGTGTCAGGAGTTCGAGCCCAATACCACTGAAGACCCGCATTGTAGGGGGGCAATGCATAAAAAATCTATCGATGCTTAAACGTTCTCTCGTTGGTGTGGTGTAGAAGTTAGGAGAGGGTTGCCAGCTCAGGTGTTGTCCTCGTCACTTGACCGTGGTTCAAAATTACGCGATCCATCTTCAAAAACCCTCGAGTAGCTGAATAGTGTAATGCAAATATTTATTCACACAAGATAATAAATGTGTTGAAAATAAATCTCGGATTATCCACGTATAATAAATCTAGAATTTTCAACAACCAAAACATCACGGCTTCTAGGATTCCTGGAAAGGGGTGACTGTAAATTGATATCTTTGCTGCACCACTTTGAATGAACAGGAAATTCATCAATCAAGAGTTCATTAGGGATATAAACATATTAATCTTAAATTAAGATTTCAAAATTTAGTATTTTTTTATGAAACTAATCAAAATAAAAACTCTAGAATTAACTATGTCTTGTTGAATCCTCCTTGATATTATTCCTTTTAATTACTTTTACAACTTTACATACATCTGTGTAAAATAATTAAATGATTTTTTTTTCTTTCTAAACAGGACATAAGATGTAAAAATTCTTTTCATTGAAAATGAGTGATTTCCATTTTGTACAATTTATATTTCAATATTTGAACCATATGAAACTACAATTATAGCAAAAGTTATAATTGACATAGTTTAAATATCCATGTAAAAATTAAAATAGAATTGAGACAATGCTGAAATAACAAAATTTATGTGCTCCTTAATCCATTGTTTTCTAATAAAAGTTGATAAACATTTAAAAACACGTAATCTCAAAAACTTGGAAAATGATTTTAAAAATATCATATTATGACTGAAGGTTGAATATATTATGTCAATTGCAAAATTTTAAAATGAATGTTGAAAAAAAGAATATGTTCTGGTTAAACACTTTTCTCCTTGCAAAACAAGAATGAATGTTTTAATCAACAAGACTTAGATTTTTTCAGAGGTCATAGTCAATTTTTAAAAAATGATAGCATTAATTTTTTGATTTGTTTAAAGATCATAGCCAATAAAAATATGATTAATAGCATTTTCTTAATTTCAGAACTTAATACATTAAAACTTTTTTAGCACTTGAAAGCAATTAATCGTGTAAATGCAATTCAAGAATGGGCTCTGTGCATTAAATATCTAAATTCTACGAGGATATAATGCTTAATTATTTAAAGAAATTTAGAAGTGATACTTTAAATTTATAAGAGGACATTTTCTTTCTAAACTTATAATAATCAAATTTATATTATTTGAAGACTCCTAAATTTCTTTGCGTATTCAAAGAAAAAAAAATTCTTTGTGTTCATCTTTAAATTTGACCTTTTTTTTTGCTAAATCCTATGTTTTATTTTGCAGAGTTTCTTGATGAAATTATTCATTCAAAGCATCTTGATAAAAAATGTTTAAAACTCGTTTATTAAGTCACCAAATACTTTTTTCTACTAAACATAATTATTACAAAAATATGTTAACAAACTTTGTATCAAGTGTTTTAAATGATTCAGTTTTATTTATTTATTTTACTGTTCATTTTATGCTACTACATACAAAATACCATGTTTAATTAAATATTTGGAAATTCTACATCGTCTGAGTTTTTTACGTATGTTTTAAATTTTGATTTTAAAAATTTAAATACTTTTGGTTAATTCCTTATAGTGGTTGCGATAACCTAGTAGTTATGGTACGAACTCGAGGCTGGAATGTCTCGGGTTCGAGTCCTAGTGCCACAAGGGATCCACCATGTAGAGCAGGCCGATGTACATTGAATCCGTAGAGGCTCAATGTCCTCCGATGATGTGGTGTGGTAGTTAGGAAAGGGGGGGGTGCCAGCTCATATTTTAGTATAATCAGTAAGAATTTCTAGTCAACATATATTAAGACTGGATCTAATCTAGAAATTTTATATCTCCTACTATTCTAAATGTATTATTTGTTTATTTTTATCATTATCTTAATCATTAAAGGAAATAATCTCTCACATTTTTAGAACTAAACAACTTTAGTTAAAGTTTTTGTTTTTTACAAAATCAATACTTTGAATTTACCTCCATTGCATTTATTCAGAGCTAATTTATTATACACAAAGATTAATTCATACAAAGTTTTTTTCGATATAATAGTTAAGAGATATAATTTGGAAGTGAATATATACTTGTTGTATGGTATTTTGTTTCACATTTCTCATTGCTTTTCTCTTTTTTTTTATTAATAGTTTTTCGAAAAAATAAAGATTTGCAAAAAAATTGTTGATGTTGCGTAAGTTAGTGAATAGTTCAAGAAAATTCATTTCTGCTCCAGATAATAAAATCTCTTAAGTAAATGTGTTGAAAATAAATCCAGAATTATTCCGTATAGTTAATTTAGATTTCTTAACTACTGAAACATCATGACTCTTAGACAGGATTCCTGAAAGAGGGATAAAATTGATATCTTGTTTGTATTACTTGACTTAACCGGAAATTGATCAATCATCGATATAAATATACTTATTTGAATTAACATATCAAAATTTTAACATTTATTTATAATACAAACTAACGCAATTTAGAACAAAGGATTTCAGAGGTTTGCTAGTGCCTTTTTGAAATTTCTTTATTCCTTAAAATCCTACATGATCTTTTTTTTTTATTGTACCCAGTTAAGGGAAATTTATTAAAGCTCATGCTTCATTTAGTAAAACACTTCTATATACATGTGTGTAAAATAATTAAATGAATTTTCCCCCTAAACAACATATAAGATGCAAAAATTCTTTTCAATGAAAATGTGTGTGTGAGTGAGCTTTTAAAAAATTTTCCGTTCATAATAATTGAGAACGAACAAAAATATTGTGATTAGAAACATTTGCGAATATGAACATCCCCCCCCCTTTTCTTTTGTACAAAACTAAAGATAAAAATTCTTCTGATCTTTCATGTTTAGAAAGACACCGTTTTGAAGTCAACAAATTTATAGTACTGTTTTTGCGGCATGGTCCAAAAGATTAAAAAAAGGGAGTGTCAAGAATAGGGAATTCCTTTTGTCAAGAATTGGGGAGTGTTTCAAATACTTGAAAACTATCCTTCAAGTAATACTGAGAATTTCTTTTTCTTTTATTTTTGCTGCTTCGCTACTATAGTTCACTTCTTGTCTGAGAATCATCAGTTTAGAAATCTTTTTTTTACCAGTCATTTTATTGTAAGCGATCAACAGTTTTAATTAAATATCTTCAAGTACGAAATATGAGATATGAGTTTTGTTCAGTGATTAATTATATAAAAATACTAGCTGCGCGGGGTATAACGGCTAGTATTTGAACTGATCAACTGAATTTGTTTCACTTTTTTAAAAAAAGTCATCTGTTAACAAACAAATGAAGTATATATTTTTTCTATATTTATTACAATTGAAACGAAATGCTTTAATTTTCATACCAATTAAAAAAATTTACGAAGTTTGTATTCCTTTTTTATAAATTGTGTGTAACTTAGAAAAAGCCACAACATTTCAAATTTCACGAGAAAAAAAAATTTAATGTACTTATTTAAATTTCTAATACTCTTATCCTTATGAGAAAATAAAATAATTTTGAAAGGTAAAAAAAAAAAGTCAGTTCTTGAAAACACTAATCTAAAATAAAGTTCAAGTAATGATCAGTGCATATAATTTGCTCAATTTAGCCAATTAAGAAATACACATAAAGCTATTTACCTAATCACTTACATATTTTTCAAAAAATTTATAATGTTATAAAATCAATCAAAGTATTGAAAAATTAGGAATATAAAATGCTTGCATAATTTTTATATAGTTTGACAAAGTTTAATATTAAAATATGCTCTGATATTAAAACATTTGAAATAGCAAATGTGCTTAAATAAAGTTAAAGCTTTTTAGTAATTGAATTTAATAGAAGCGTTGCGCACGAAAGATGAAAAATATACATGTTAGATGGATTAGCTATTGAATGACTTTTGGAAGAAAATTGTCGCATATTCATTGCATCGCTAAAAATTATTCAACATTTCTTAAACCTAAAAGTTAAATTTTAAATAATAGTAATCAAATAGTGTTATTAATCAAAAAACAACAAAAATGGACAACTAATTTTATAAATTAATTTAACATTGAAATTTAAGAACATGGGTTCTTTTGGCTGCAGACTTCAAATTTATATGCAATCACACCTCAGCTGGGACGTTTAATTTGTATTTTATTAACTACCACACAACATCATTCGAGAAATTTGAAATCCCGTTTCTTATATTAAGTCGCACTTGCGGAATTTCACAAAGTGGGTGGTAAAATCAGGATTCGAACCCATGACTAATCTTTTTAGACTGCGACCCATTAAAAAAGATAAAAGCTGTAGAAATACCTTATACGAAGTAAAAATAGACGTGAAAACTAAATACTATGTAGAATTTTCCCTTAGAATGGAAATTCTTATAAATAGGTCTGTACCACGGAAATCTGTCACGAACTGCAGTCTTTTAATGATAAAAGAAAGTAGAAAATAGAACGACTGATTTAAGCATTAAAGAAATAAACTTTATCAAAAAAAGATTTTTTTGAATGGGAAATAAATTGATTGATTTGAACATACTAAATTGTATTAAACATCTTAAATTTCATATGAATTTCATTAAACTTAACAATAATTTTATTTTATATAATTATTCCACTTAACAAATGGTTAGAAATTTGTATTGTTTTTAATATAACAATTATAAATCAAATAATAAATAGAATGTTTTCGATAAAATGAATTTACTTAATTAAACCAATACTTAAATTAAGCCTTTTAAATTCATTAGAATTTCATGCTTCAGAAAATAATGTAGGCAAAATGCAGAATCTTCCTCCAAATTGTATACACAATATATGTAGAGAGAGACCTTACTTTTTTTATTTTTAAATTAGTATTAAAGATACATAATTCATTCTTGCATTTCTTGGTATAAATATTCTCGTAAAAAAAATTTAAGTATTGGAATATTCATTTTTCAAATTTTCATAAAAATGACACTTTTAAATTAATGAATGCTTCATTTCATAGAGAATGCCATTTTCCAATTCCATGAATATTATTATTGACAAATCTTAACACGTTCACCAGATCGAATAGCAACATAAACCGTCAGAATAAGCTGTTTTACATTAAATAAAAATACCTCTAATTGTTAAAAAATAATTAACTAAATTTAGTTTTTTAAAATAAATATGTTATAGAATACATATTTATATATATATCATATACGTATATTAAATAAATTATATATAATTTATTATTTTATAGAAATAAATATTATAAAGTGTAAATAGGTAAAAAGAATCTAAAGATAATTTTAGTAAAATCACTCGAGTAATATAAGGACGCTTTTTAAACTTTATAACCGATACTCAAGAATAACTCCGGCGGCTAGCTCAAATAATTTTAATTGGTGGTACATTCTAATTGAGCACGGTTACAATTACATAAAAACAGGAAATACTATAAAAATACAAAGGGTTTGCGCGGAGGACATTGGCACATCCTTTCTTCCCGAGGTGGCAGGCTGACTGGTTAAGTGTTCACATGGCAGTAGAGGGTGCTCTATTACCATTCGTTACACTCCCCCTCTGGTTCCTAGGTATCGTCCTCGATGAGGAACCAGCAGAGTTGTCTTTCCTGGGTCTTCCCCTTTTTCTGAGAGGCATCACTGGAGTGGCTTCCTTGTCTATGCATGGACGAGGAGCAGATGAATGATAAGGTCCGAGAACCTCATGTGGGTTGTTTGGATTTTCCACTTCATAAGTCGTTGGAGAGCGTTGATTCACAACAATATAAGGTCCATCTCTTTTAGGCATGAATTTAGCTGTTTTCTTCTGGGCAGCATTGCTAAGGGGGTGAAGGGTTACCCAGACCTTATCACCTGGATGATACAAGAAACCAGGACGATGTCTTTTATCATAGAAGGCCTTTCGCTGATCTTGTTTCTCTTCAATTCTTGGTTTTGGAATCAAAACAACGGGAGAGGCGTGCGGAGATTCACATTCTACTACGATGCCTTGTTGCAGCAGAGAATCTAGCTCTTTCTTCAACAGCTTCTTCCTGGCTGGATTCATCCTGTAGGGAGGCACTGAAATTGGTGGGTTGTTTTCAGTGTTGATGCTATGTTCAATAAATGGTGTAGCTTCTCCCCCTACTTCGAAGATAGAGTGATGATTTTTAAGCAAGCTATCTAGCTCCATACGCTGAGAACCAGGGAGTTCTTGTCCTTCATCTTCCCTTAATTGACAGTTATTTATCGCCACAGGAAGTACATTAACAGATGTACTCTGGTAAGGCGTTACGAAATTGTACGATTTTCGGGAATCGTCACAAAAAGTCCAACAGTCTTCCTGAAATTTAGAACTATTCCAGCATTTTCGAGAAAGTCAACTCCAAGTAGAGTGGAGTTATTTTTGCATCAGGCAAAATAATAAAGGGGTTTTAAACTTTCTGCCTTCCAGAAGGACGTTTTGAAATGTACGCAGAACTTCTTTCTGAGTAACGATTCCATCAGCAAAGGATAGGGATATGACTATCTTCTCAAAAGCAGCTCCTTGTTGCAGAAGGATACTGTAAAGAGTTTCTCCTGCAATCGAATGACTTGCACCACTGTCCGCAAATGCAGTTCCTGAAACTCCATTTATGCTGATCCTGAGTACAGCATTTCTGTTGGATGGAGAGAGACTGTTAACTCGCAGAATTCCAACGTGAGCTGGATCAACCCTTGAAGGATTGCAGTCAGGGCATTTTGACTTGATGTAATCGGGCTTTCCACATCCATAGCAGGACAGAGGAGTTCGGCTTTCAAATTGCGAATGCCCTCCAAATGGTTTTCTTGGTGCTTCCTTTGCCATATACCCCGTTCTTATACTACTTTGTTTATTTGTTTTTGAGGGGAAAGAAGTTCTTCTTACGTCTGGTAAAACTTTATGTTTCGACGTCTTACCTCAAGCAATTTCATAATCGTCTAATTTTTGTACTAGCTCAGATGAGCTTTTAATATCTCCCCAGATATCCACGAAGTGTTCCTTAACGTCCCTCGAAACTCTTCTCTTAAGCTGATCAGTAAGTACCAAATCCTTAAGGGAGTTAAAGTCTTTCACTTCTAGGCAATGTAGCCATTCTTCTAAGTAATTGTTTAGCTCGTACGCGAAGTCCTTCCACAGAGCTTAGGGTTGTTTTTGATGAGTACTGAACTTAATTCGAAACGATTCAGCACTCAACTTGAATCGTTGGAGCAGCACTTGCTTAATGTGCTGGTAATTTCCTAATTTCTCCTTAGGTTCCCGCAAGATAATATTGGAAATATCAATAGGTAACACTGGTAGAAGGTGTGTTACATAATCGACTTCCCCTATGTTGACTTGCTCACACTGCCTTTCAAATATTTTTAGATAGGTGGAAATGTCTGAAGTTTCCACAAATCTGGGTATGAGGTGCTGGATGTTTATTTTCTCTGCGGCAGCACTAGGGTTAGTTGAAGTAGTAGCAGTCATGCTTAACTTCATGCGTTCTAGTTCTAAATTCAGTTCGTCTTGTTTTCGTTTGTATTCATTTTCCTCCTTCACCTCACGCTCTGCCTGAACCCTCGTGTTAATAATGGTTTCTAGAAGAGTTTTAGTAAACTGTTCATCGTAGTCTTTCGAAGTAATGATTAAATTTTTAAAATCTATTATTTTCATATTTCTCCTGCTTCGAGGCCCAATTCTGTAGCTAGTGTTTTTAAGTCCTCTTTGCGCGCTTTAGCAAGATACGCCATTGTTTTTAACTTTGAGGGGAAAAAAAGGGTCAATTATAAACTCCTACAGCCACAAATTAAATGCAGTTAATTTAGTTTTAAAATAGTTAACCTTTATAATTGAGCATCAACTAATCCCTAAAATAATAAGAATTGGATATTCGAACACAATACTATTAAAAATATATTATTATAGATGTATGACAGGATACAAAATAATCTAAACTTCGAAAACAAAATGAAAATTCAGATAAACAGAAATTCTGATGCACTTAACCAAAACAACATATAAACTATTCCTTTGAAGGTATAAAAATACTGTTTTGTAGATATTTGACTGAAATTTAGCTTTGAAAGTAAAAATAATTCATATATAAAAGAAATTCTGATGAAATTCAAAGTCAAAACAAAACCTATGCATGAATCTTTTGAATAAAAATACTTTTCTACTATACTTTTGTTAACAAAAAAAAAAAAAAAAAAAAAAAAAATTCTTTCATTTAATTCGCATATATTTTATATATGATCAAAATTCTTCAATATAGTTGAAAATAAAACACAATTTCATAACACTAAAATTCAATAAAAAAAACACATGCAATTATAATACTAAATAGGAAATATCAATTTCCGGGACACTCTGGCGTCATAAGTAACTTAAAGAGTCAATAAAAAAAAGTGAAAAATATTGAGGATAAACAAATTTTACAAAACGAACAGCGGATGCTGAATTCCGAGTTTCCAAGTAAAATGAACAAGAGAAAAAAAAAAGAATGTCTGATTTTCACCAGGCAAGGGGTGAGCGACAGAAAATCGGGGGGGGGGGACCCTTAGTAACAAAACGTCTTGTTCGTGAACGAAAACAAGCAGTGAAAATTCAAGGTCAGAAGTGGGGGTAAGAAGTTCCCCATACAAGTACACTAATAGTCATAAATCACAGGAAATGAACAAAAGTAAAAGAATTTCCTTACTAGGGAAAATAATTACTCAAATGAAATATGACTAATAAATCATGCTTATTATATATTTATACCATAAAATATAAAACACACAAGTAAAATTCAATAAAAGATCAAAATGAATCAGAAACAAAACAAAACAAAAGAAAACTTAGCTGATGCTCCGTGAAGACGAATGCAATCCAAAGTTTCTAATTTCCCGGTAGGAAATATAAATTTTCTAGTAATCCGAAAATTTCTTCGTAGCCGGTAGCTACAATTTCAGAAATTACTTTTTAAAACTTCTTCATGAACTAGCAGTTCAGAATATTGAAGATAACTTTGTTAGACTAGTAGTCATATTAAAATTAAATAATTATTCGGGCCGTAAGTTGGGCGACATTTTTATAACCGATACTCAAAAATAACTCCGGCGGCTAGCTCAAATAATTTTAATTGGTGGTACATTCTAATTGAGCACGGTTACAAATACATAAAAACTGGAAATACTATAAAAATACAAAGGGGTTTGCGCGGGAGGACATTGGCACATCCTTTCTTCCCCGAGGTGGCAGGCTGACTGGTTAAGTGTTCACATGGCCAGTAGAGGGCGCTCTATTACCATTCGTTACAACTTTTGTTTTAAATCGGTGATTCCCAGAGTGGTTTATACAGACCCCCAAGGGTCTATGACGACCTGCAAGGGTTACACGTCAGCAAAACAATGATTTTGGGGTCCATTGAGGTATAAGGGTCTATGATAGTGGATCTCATAAAACAAGAACGTGAATTTAATTTTTAAAAAAAAATTTAATCAAGTGGAAACCAAATTTTACCCGTTTAACAGATTTATTTACTAAATTTAATGAGGTTAGTTTGTACTTAGTAGGGGACCATGAATTTTATTAAAACAAGAACTATTTCAGCATTTCTCTCCAGATCAGCTAAGGATAATACTTGAGATTCCGAATTTTATCAATTGGACACAGACAATCTGTCAGGACATATTAACCTACGTTCAACAGTTAGATGCCTTTAATTCAGATTTTGAAACCAGGTGTGAGAATGCTTTAACTATGGTAATACTATAATCGGCAATGGATTCATATGGTCACATTGAAGAAAAAATGTCACATTACAATAAGGACTGATCGTTATGACCTCTAACGAAAGTCTTAAAGTTTAGAAACAGATGTCAGGAATTTTGGCTTTAAAAAGTGAAACCTGTTATTAGTCCCGAACTATAGAATATCACGAGGAAATTTTAAATTGCTTTTCCTAGTGTGAAGGAGTTTCAGCGCAGTTGCCTATCTCCAAAACTAAAAAACAAAAACAAAAAATTGGACACTACTAACAGAGGAGATTTAAGGTTAAATCTGACAAAATTGATACCAAATGTTGAAAATTTGATATTGTAACACCAGATCTTCCCATTAAAATCATTTGTTTATTGTTCAGTTATTTTATTTAACAGTTTTATTTATTAATTGACTTTTAATTTAATTAATTCACAGTGATTTTTAAATTTTAAACGCTATACTCATTACAGATAGAAATTTAATTATTTTAAAGTAGGGGTAGTAGTACCAGCTGTCAAAAAGACAGTTAAGTTGATAAATTTGAAAAAACTCAATATTAATTAAGCAGGGGTCTATCCCAAACATTGCCAAGGCTTTCTAAATAAGAAGGCTTCGCCAGTCAGAGAGCTAGTTCTAGTCACGTGACGAAAGGAGGGAATGATATTTTGTTTTGGCGGGACCCACGATTACTAATAACGCTTCCATCTTGTATGGTGATAAAGTTAGTATATGTTCCGAAGTGTGTTTTTTCAGGATAACTTTACTGTTTTTTCAGGAAGTTCAGGATTACTCCTTTATATACCATAAAGAAAGGTACGATATTTATATTATTGTGTAACTTTACTGTTGTGTTATTATTGAATTTGTTCTTTTCTTCGTGAGGACATGGTATCATAAATTGATGCTTATGTGCCAACATCCTTAATTATTTGTAAATTAAGATATTTTGTTTTATATGAGAAGTTAGAGTTTAATGTTATATTTTTTTTATTCTGTCAAATCTTAGTTATCTTAAAACTTTTTTCATAACTTTACCTAAAGCTGGACACATTTTATAAAAAATGCCTCGTTATTGTTGTGTACCAAATTGTACCTCTAATAAACCAGGGCAGCCCTACGTTTCAGTGTTTCGTTTCCCAAAAGATGAACAGTTGTTACAAACTTGGAAAAAGAAAATTCCAAGGGATTTTAAAAACACTAACAATAGTGTAGTGTGCATTAAACATTTCCCTGAATCTTTCATTGTAAGAAAAGGTAAAATTACAGACAAGACTGGTACTGTTATTGAAATACCTAGAGTGAATCCAAAATTATCAGAGAATGCATATCCTTGCATTTTCCCTGGTTGGCCATCCTATTTGAATGAAAAAATTAAAGAACGCTCAGTGACAATTCAACGAAAGGAAAAAATGAAACAATTAGACGAACAACTGTTGACTAATTTTATTAAGAAAGACGAAATTACCAGTTTTGAATATTTAAAAGAAAATCTGTTAATGCGAGAAAATCCTATATCTGATTTCTTATCTAAAAATAATGTTCTAAAACATGATTGTGAAAGTTGCATAACATTTCTTTTTATTAATTGTGAAAATTGTCCTTCTATTTTAAAATCCCTGAAAATAAATACAGATCTCTCTATAGTTATATTAATAATAATCGTCAATTAAATATACCTTCTATTGGAAAAATTCTTAATAATCCTCCTAGATTAACAATTTCAGTGAATTGCTAAATATTCTTAATACAGTAAATGTCTTTGAGGAAATCTGTTCTATTAATTCTATTCCTGATCATGTTATGGCTATTCAATCTTGGGAGAAGTACATTGAAAATTGTAATGCGAAAATTTTGAGGCGGCAAATTTTATTTTAGAGCAAATGAAATTATTAAATACAAATAAACATGGCCGTAAGTATAGCAGTAATTTAATGGTTTTTTCTTTCTGCATGTACATTAAATCTACTGCATGCTATTCCTATGTAAGGGATAAGGGGAATATAATTCTTCCAAGTTTGAGACAGTTACAGAGAGTTGCATCTGGATTAAATGTTACTCCAGGTTTGTCAACTTTGGCGAATGAAAATTATCTACGAGGTTGATGTAAAGAACTCAAAGACCACGAGAAACACGTAATATTACAAATTGATGAAATTTTCATCAAATCAGCGATTACATATAATGTAATAAAATTGTAGGACTTACAGAGAAAGGAGATGCAGCTACTACAATTCAATGTTTTTATACTCTTCTTTATTGAGTAAAAATAAAGAAATAGTATCATTGAACCCTGTAAAGAACATAAATGCTGAATATTTGCATTCTATGACTTTAGAAGTTTTGTCACTAATGGAAAAGGTAGGTTTTTCAGTTGTTTGCATTATAAGTGATAATAACAGAGTAAATAGAAATTGTTTTTCTAAATTGTGTAATGGTACCATAAAGAGTGTTATTCAGAATCCAGCTAATAATACAAAAAAATTGCATCTTATTTTTGATTCAGTACATCTTATCAAATCTATACGAAATAATTGGTTGAATCAGAAAGATGCTGATTCTTCTTTAATGTATCCTGATCCTTCAGAATTTTCTCAAATCCGAAAAGCATCTTTTTCATCATTATTTAAAATTTATAACGAAGAAATGAACAATATTGTTAAATTAGCTCCTACATTATGTTTAAAAGCTTTGAAACCAACAAATTTTGAAAAACAAAATGTTTAATTAGTTTTTAAAGTTTTTGAAGAAAGCAATGTGACTGCACTTAATATATTACAAGATAAATTATATAGGCTACCCAGAAATGTTTAGGGTCACTGCAATATTCATCAAACATATTTTATATATCTGGCAAATGATGAATATTAAAAATCCAACTAAAGGTCAAAATCTTAGATTGAAAAACAGTGTTCCTTTTTCGTCAATAGATGATGATAGATTCACTTTTTTTTCAAAATTTGTTCGGTGGCTGGACTGCTGGAAAAATTTAAAACAAAATAAACGAGAAGGTTGTTTCAGCGAGGAAACATTTTTTGCTTTGAGACATACAGTAAATACCATTCCAGAACTAATAAAGTATCTTTTGATGGAGGAGAATTTCAAATATGTTTTAACTGGAAAGTTCCAAACTGATATTTAGAAGCTAGATTTGGGCAATACAGACAAATGTCCGGATCAAATTATCATGTTACTGTGCAAGAAATTTTGCAAGCTGAAAAGAAGTTGCGCATTAAAAGTGTGTTAACTTAGCACTCGGATAAATATGGTACTATTTCACTAAAAAATTTAATTTCTAATCATTCAGGTGAGATATTTAATGTTAAAGTAGATATTAAGGATTTCAAAGAAATATTAAACACTACAAATATATCAGATGATATTTCAATAGAGAGTATCAAGTTTTAATGTACATAGCGGGTTATTGCGTGCACAATATAAAATTTGAATGCTCCGATTGCAAATATACATTTGTTTTAGACAAACAGATTAATTTCGACTCAGAAACTGTCGAAGAGACAAAATATTTGAGACTTCTGGATAGAGGAGGTTTAAAAATGCCCACAGATATTGTTATGAAAGTCATTTCAACGTAATATTTCATTTTTAATTTGCTAATATCGAAAACATTTGAATCAAAGTTTCTTAAAGTTGAGATTGCCAGTTATCTTGCTTTACAAGCATATCTGGAATTGCACGAGTTGTGGAATATCTTGCATTGTTTCATTCACCTTGTGTGAATTGTAACATACCTGCATTTTCATATTTTAAAAAAATATTCATACATTAGGGAATATATGTTTAAATAATTATTCAAAAAAGCGCAGTGAAGAAATTTTAACTGTCAAGGATAACCGAAAAATAAAGAAATTTTAAGGCTAATTAAATTATTTTATATTTTTCTGCTTTATTTAAATCTTCAATTATCGATTTGAATATTATTCATTGTGCATGCATATCCTAGTAATTAATTTTTTTTATACTTTTTACATTTTATGGACATGTTTAATTGTTTACATTATTTGAAGAAAAATTCCATTTATTTACGTTATTTGTTTAAATTATTTTCATAAAGATTTTAGCATTCAAAGTATGTAAAGTGTTACTTTTTTTAATTTCAAAACTTTTGTTTGATTTTTAGTTGTTTTTACCGTAGCATATATTTAATTTTAATGCATAAAAATAATGCAATTAATAGTTTAAATAATATCATCACAATTGCAAAAGATTCCAAATTTGAACCTTATCAGTATGTTGCCCCATTAATGATATATTCCATGAAAAGGTTTTTTTCCCCCAAGATTATTTATAGGTAAGTGTATTTACTAGTGTATATATATATATTTAGTGTATAATCTAAATTCTATATTTGCTATATAATTACTATGATGTCTTAAACTGTTTGCGTCATTTCTATATTTGTATATATTTTTGCATATATTTTTTATATAATAATATACCTCTAATGCTTTACTTTTCATATTTTCTTTGCAAGTAAATGTTTCTTTTTTATATTTTAATTCATTGAAATTATTTTATATTTTAAATATTGAATGGATGAATTATTTTAATTAATATATATTTTTAACATATAATCCAGAATCTATTTTTGCTTTATAATTACTGTGGTGTCTAAAACTGTTTGTCATTTCTATATTTGTATATATTTTTGCATGCATTTTTTTATAATATGCTTCTAATGGTTTACTTTTCATATTTTCTTTATAAGTAAATGTTTCTTTTTATATTTTGTTTGCTTGAAATTATTTTATTTTTGAGTATTGAATGGAATGAATTATTTTAATTAACATATATTTTTAACATATAATCCAGAATCTTTTTTTGCTTTATACTTACTGTGGTGTCTAAAACTGTTTGTCATTTCTATATATTTTTGCATGCATTTTTTCATAATATGCCTCTAATGGTTTTTTACTTTTCATATTTTCTTTACAAGTAAATGTTTCTTTTTATGTTTTATTTGATTGAAATTATTTTCTTTGCAAGTAAAGTTTTTTTTTATTTTATCTGGTAGAAATTATTTTACATTGAGTCAGTTTTTTTTCCTTAGATTTTTCTTCTTACTGTTATGAGCCTTTCACGAGTGATATTTCCGGGAAAATATTAGACATCATTCTAGCGTTTTAATACATAACTTTCATCGGAAAATATTTCCAAAGTGAGAACTAAAAAAATCAATAAAATGTGGAAATATTAGTCTATGACCTGAAAAGAAATAAATGTCCTGAGCTTTATATTCCTCACAAAGCGAGTGCGCTTAGAAAAGTCTTCCCTCCTTTCGTGACGTCATATAATGGCTGTCACAG